>JAHWFP010152059.1:31149-50584 GCA_023313725.1 Lithobius niger | reverse complement strand
ACATCCGTATTTACATAAACATGTAAGAGTGAACTGTATCTGTTGTACATCTTTTCATTGTAATTTCAGCTTGAAACGGGTCCAGGGGCAGCTGAAAATGATGGAGGAAGCAGTTTACCTTACACCAGTTTTAACTATATCAACTCTATTATTGGCTCCGGTATTATTGGTAAGTCTTTTACTTTCAATTCCTCTTGTACCATTCAAGGTTGTGAAAGACACACCGGAGAAGAATGGTCAATGTCCATTTTCACTGAAAATGAGGTGGCACCGCCATTGCAAAGGCTCACGCTATGCTTAATTATGGTCATGTGGGTTAAAAACTATCAAGGTCCACAGAAATATGCTTTGAAAAAACATGGTAACGGAAAGAACAAAAACAATTGAAGCGTAAGAAATCATAAACTAGAAATGGTTGCACAGGTAGCTGCGAGCACTGGGGCGTCAGATTCGATAGGCGTCCTGGTCCCAGCTGTACATCTCTGGCTTCTTACAGACCCGGGTTCGATCCTGGCGATGGGAAGTGTATATGTACGGGTTTTTCTCCGGTTGTTTCCCGTCCGTTGCACGAGGGTTTCCTCTGGGTACTCCGGTTTCCTCCCTCATGCGGCAAAAAATAACTGTAATAATGGTGGTACTTCTCCCACTTAACATCTGCCGCCGGAGAATTTGGGTAGGTGGATGCCTCGAGCATCGTTTCTATATATTGTATTATTATTATTACGTAGTACGGTAAATTGGTATGCCCCGGGTTAGGCCACTTTGATGAAACTATCGTTATTTTTTTAGTATGATTGTTGCTGTTTGGCTTGTTTTCCTCTTTCCTTTATATTATGAAGTGTATCGACAATTTTTCACTAATTATTACAATCTGTGTCTTTTGGCTGCCCTCATTATGACGTGTAGTATAAGTTAGAAATACACAGTTAGGGAAGAAGACCACAACGTTAGACCAAAAAACTGCACAATCGCTCCCCTGACCTAAAACACTTGTAGGATGAAAAGCAACTAAGTAGGATGGCCATGATCTGCATCTGCGAATGCAGCGTATCAATGCAAACGCACGTGCAACCGAAGGCTCAAGAAAAGTCTTAAGAAGCAATCGCTGTGGATTATCAAAAAAAAATTGCCTTTACCTATATAATGTTGCTACCCTAATGACGTGTATTACAAGAGACAGCTGTCCTTTCACACCTTTTCCTTCTACGTGCTGTCGAATAGTTGTGCTTTTTTCATGCACATATTACGAAACAGTTGCCAAGAAAGGATAAAAAAAACTATCTGATACTATCAAAAACTAACTGAAACTCGTGTTTCGAAGAACCAGACCAGCAAAAACCAAAGGAATGTGTGAACACAAAGTATCTACCTATGCTTCAATACAGGAACATTTCAAACGGCTGATTTTTTCAACTAGTTTTATCCCATAGTAAGAAAGAACAAACAGCCCCCATACCTTGTAAACCTTGAGCCTAAATACAAGAAACGTGTTGGTGTCTCACAACCAAAGTACGACAATTAGGGGTGGTTGCAGATGGACCACAAATGTCTCGCTAAGCTAAGCGCCAAATCCCATTTCGCCAAATCTCGTTTCGCCAAAAAAAGCATGCAGATTAAAAACATTTGCCTCAGGGGTCAATCCCGTTTCGCCAAATCCTTTTTCGCCAAAACGAATTTGGCAAAATTGTACGTACATGAAATTGAATACCTTACTTCTATGTAATGGTGCTTTAAAAGGCAAACATTTAACAGAGACAAGCGGTAGAGAATAAGACCAACTGATTTATTTGCGTTTTGAAACTGGCAATACAGACGGAAAAACGTGTTCTTGAAATATTGTTTAGAATACTTGGTCGTCACTACGTCAATGCCAAGGTTCTCTTTGAAGAATAGTTAGTTATACCCATGATGGTGGTTACTCTTTCCCAGAATCCCGCTTCGCAGAATCAAAATATTCTCTATTCAGAAGTTAAAGAGGCATTGAATTGGAAGTAATTTATGATTAGTTACGGTTTCTGATGTAATGTGTTTAGCCACAGCGAGCGCAGCAGCGCGAGCAAGGCACGTAATTTGAAAAAAATTATTCTGAAAAACGGGATTCTGCAAAACGGATGTTAGTTTATAAATGTCTGACCATTATCATGTTATAATTGTTCGTGTTTAAATGTTTCAAATGTTTCGTGTGCCTAAAATTTCATGAACGGTATTTGGCAAAACGGGATTGGCCCCCCGAGGCAAAGCTTTTAATCCGCTTTCTCTTTGACGAAACGGGATTTGGCGAAACGGGACGTAACCAAGCTAAGTAAGTACCTTTGCTGGGCTTGTGCGTGATGTCTGCTCTCGAATGGGGGTTGGTATCGTCGGAAAGCGCGGTGAAAGGTCAATTTATGCATTTGTTGTCTGAAAGGTGCCGTCGATTCCGACGCGATAGTGGTGTCCTTTTTGCAGCAATTCCTACGCGTTTGTGGTCCGTCTGCAACCGCCCTTAGCAAGTTTTGAAGCGTTTTCGTAAAGCAGCAGCCCAAAACTTCTATTCTTATCTTCGAATCAACAATGGCGAAAGTTACACTGACTCTATGTGAGGATGGAGAAGAAGTATGCAATATAATATATCGAGTTAAATCTTTTTGAAATATTGTAATTAGCCTATATAGGATGAGTGCTTGGCCGATGATAGGAAATTTTTCTGGATGTATGTGTGTGGTGGGGAGGGGGGGGGGGGGAATCCAATTTTTCGCCCGACATTTATCGGGCATTATTAGACCTTACCCAATTTAGCGGGTAAATTACTTATATTATGCACATCACTCTAGGTTTTAAAATAAAATTTAAAAATTCATAAACCACCGAAGGTGTTTCGTCCTATCGAATTTACTGAGGAATTTCTCGTGGAATTCACCGAGTAGGAATTTGTCCCTCTCGTTAATAAGTCTCGTCTAATTTCCCAAATTCCGTTCACTTCTCGCACGGGCTGGCACTTGTACTTGCCCTGTAATAGGAGTCATCTGATTGCAGTGGTTTTCACTTGAAACCTGGGAACGACGCCCAAATCTTCTATCTAACAGCCTTGGTGATACAGATACTACAAGCAGGAGCTCTTGTGAGCCTGGGTGTTGCTACCCTACAATGTTTTACTATTTTGTAAGCCATTCAAGCTATATGAAGAGGACAAAGAAAGAAACACAATGGCGCCAACATTATGAACATCTAAGTTCGTTTCTTCAACTTCTGCAAAGAACTGAAAGAATTTCTGACACGAATGAATGAATTTCTTTAAACTGTTACTATTTATTGGTAACATAAATGTGATGAATTTATTTATTGTAAAACTTTCGTCCTCCCTCCACCTGGTTTGTAGGGGGCATGGAGGTGGGGCTATTGCCTGTCCCTGCCTTAACTGGCATCGGATGCGCTTATCAAAATGTCATCAATAAAAGTATAAACTAAGTAAATACTGGAGCCAACATTGAGAAGAGCTAAGCGGTTCACGTCAAAATGTGAGCAGAAATTATAATGAAAAAATTCACGTGCAATTCATCATAATTGCTGCTCACTTGTCATTCTTAGCTGTTTACAACGTTTATGCTAATATTTGCAGCTAATTTCCGTTTCTTTAATCACATCAATAAAAGGAGACTGCCTTTCCTCACTCGCAAGTAGTACATTTTCGTATGTCCTGGCAGCCTTTTACAAAGGAACATCATAACGACTTAATAAAAGGTATTTCACAATGACTTGCACCAGCAATGAGGTTCCTTGTGAAAGGCTGTCAGGACAGCCGAAAAATTTAGGCTTTATTAAAGTGTATACTTGCAAATGAGGAGAGGCAAGACCCCTTTTATTGATGACCTAAATCCTTTGCTATAGCCATATTAAACTTGCCAAAAAGAGTAATAATCTTTTATGTGGCATACTGGAACCTTAAACTTTAAATATTGAACTAGCTGGAATCCGTGCTATGCACGGCCGACCGAATGGTTGAAGGTTATGATGTTTTAATGGGTCCCTTCCCCTGAGTCCCCATATCCCAATTAATTAATTTAATACTTTCATACATGGCCCGTTGTCTATTATTATGCATCACAGGCCATCCCAGGCCTTCCGTTGTAGCTTCTTTTTGACCAGTTACGCCCTCTCACTATAACTTTGCACTGCCATCCCATCCTCAGATCATAATTTACCACCTTAGCTGACGTTGGTACTGTCACTGCTTTGAGTGGCAGGCCCTGTGCTAAACTGTGTTTGATAATTTTTCCATCTCATTATAATTTAGTCATGGCAAAAAGGTGTCAATCTTTCTGTTTTGAAACAAGTACACTTGGGTCAAGAAGCCCTTATTTAAGAAATAAACAAGTCATTTAATCATGTCAACCCATCTATTTTACGCCTCAAACCCTTACGCCTCAAAATTTTGTTTTAAACTGTAAGATTTACGCGAAAACCTGGATCATTTCATTTTGGTTTTCAACAACGAATCAACTTTTCGCTAGCTAGCAATGCTAATTCCCGCTCGATCAAGTATTGTTTCACGTAATAATGAGTGATCTCGTGTGCCGAAATTGTTGACATGCACCGTTGCTGTCAATGATGAGCTCTGTTGCCATCTTCTCGTAATTAGAAAACAAAAACGAACCCGTTTGTTTTCCTGTAAGGTTTCAGTTATATAGCAGTGCTGTTTAGTCTAGGTGAAACCTTACTGCTGTGCCCAAATGTTTTTACCATTTTTACTGTTACATACGACGAATCAGCTAATGATTGGTGCATTCTATTGGATAAACGACATCGCTGGAAAATGTTTAAAATCTGATCGTCTTAGTGGGCTAAGCACTGTTCTACAGGTATTTCAGGGTTCGTGTGAATCCTTAAAAGTCTGGAAATGTCCTGGAAAGTAATAATGAAATTCCATGCCTGGAAAAGAACTTAAAAATCTTGAAAAAATTATAATGCATCATCAGTAGGGTAATGAACAGAAGGTAGACGACGTGACTGAAGAACAACGAAGAAATTTAACCAAAAAGTAGTCAAGTGTGTAGCCTTACAGTGTTCTTTCTGTGTTTGGGCATGAAAAGTTTTGAAATTTGGGCTCTGGCTTTAATTGTATTTGATTAGATACAGCAGTAAGGTTTCACGTGGACTAAAGAGTGCAGCAACACTGCCGTATCTGAACCCTTACAAAAAAGTTTATTTGTGTTCCTTTGCTGTTTTGACTTCGGATCAATTAAGCCTAACCTTAAGCATCAAATGAGTTTGGTTTTTTTTCTCTAATTCGTGCGATTCTGACGTACCATGCAGTTTAGTTTAGCCTGTTTTAATGTTTTGCATCTTTAATCAATTACGGTTTTCACAAACCAATAGAAGCAAACCCTTTAATCTCCAGTCTAATCTTGCAGCTGGCGTTTGCTGATTGGTATTGTTGAATAATAGCAACGTTCAACAATTGTTTAATAATAACAATCTAAAACAATTAATCTGGCCTTTAGAGCGGCCCTAACCCTTGAACCACTAGACCAATAAGAAAAGGCCTTAATGAAAGGGCACATCTACAAAGTAATACCTGCAAAATGAGCCAAGAACCAGTTTCATGGGACAGATAGTTTGATCAGTAGAGCAGAGGCGTAACTTCAAAATTGGGGCCCGGCGGCAACAGTGCAGTGTGGGGCCCCTTCATAAAGAAATCAGTTATTGCCAACCAAGGTGAGGGCACAGTGGAGGGCGCCTTTCATTAAAAAAAAGAAATGCAGTTCAGAAATGCAGAGCCCAGTAGAGCCCCCCCTTCATAAAATAATGGTTTTGCAACACAAGGCGAGAGCCCAGTGGCAAACTTTCCTTCATAGTAAAAATTGCAGTTTTTCCACACAAGCCCAGAGCCCAGCGGGCCAACCTTCATAAAAAAGAAAGAAATGCAGTTTTGCCACACAAGGCCAGAGCCCAGTGGAAGCCCTTCATAAAACAAATTGCAGTTTTTGCCACGTAAGGCGTGTGAACCTGGGGAAGCCCCCCTCTCTCCCTTCACAAAAAATAAATAAATAAAACAATTAACTCTTTGCAACGGAATACAGACCTTTTTTCACGAAACTATGGCAATAACTTACTTTCTGGTATTTTGCAGTTACAAAGAAATATAAATTGGGGCCAGTGAGGAGGGCCACCAAAGTCGGTGGGCCCGGATGCAGCTGCCTCCTCTGCCTCATTGTAGTTACGCCACTGCAGTAGAGTGTGTAGCAGAAACGTGTCGTACCAACAAGCAACTGCAGCACGAGCCAAAATTGAAAATGACGATTCCTTCTCTCCGATGTGTCACGAGTCCAGATCCGGAGCCGAAGTCCAGATCTCCAAATTTGAAATTAATAAATCGAAAATTAATAAAAGTTCGGACACATGTTCAACAAGTCCAACAACGCTTGCATACTAAAATTGAGTGGAAAATATTGATAGACACCAGAAAAATTAAGTATCGAAATTTGGGCTTTAACATGGGAGGTTGAGGTTATTATATAGATTACACAACAAATACTCAATCTGAAAAATTTACATTGATCACTTCTTCCTTTGACGTCTTTGTTTATTATTTGTGTGTTTTGTTCATTGTAATGCTTGTTATCTATCCTTCAAACCACCATTTGCACCAGTTTGCAAGTCTATAAGAAATGTTTACTGCTAGTGTTACACAAGTACGGATGCAAACCTATTTACGTTGCCTTTTGGACTTGTATGTCAGACTGCTTGAGCGGGGAATCGAACCAACGGCCTTTGAAATCAAAGACCGAGGTCTTACCACTGAGCCATACTGACACGGCTAACATAAGAATGTGGGTTCGATTCCCCGCTCTGGCAGTCTGACATATAAGTCCTAAAGGCAACCTAAATAGGTTTGTATCCGTACTTATTTAACCCATCTTGAGCCATTGGCTTTTCCGTCCTGTATACTGCTAGTGTAACCGAATTTATTGCTTGCTTAATTATTTTTCTTGTTAAAAATACCTATACCTTGGAGACTTTAATTTTCCGAAAATCAATAACAATAACGTAACAATTTTGTTTTTACTAAGTAACTCTCGTCTACGTGAGATGAATCAACAACCAAAACTGGTAAGAATGCCATCAAGTTAATAATAATGGTTCGTATTTCAAAGAAGTGACATCAATATAGACCTAATGATTCGTGATTAACATTCTAGGTGTTTATACTGCAGAGAACCACAATTTGCAGCAGGCTTAAGCGCGAGAATGTAATAATAAGTGTCGTATGGGTTAAATAGTCACAGCAAACATTTCCCCATTTGCCGCATTTGGCAATGGTTTTGTAGCAATGGATTGACTAATGATAGGCAAATAAAGCCTTGCGATTGAACTTTGTATCAAGTAGTGTCTTGATAGAAAGATGCAGCTATCATTTGAATTGTCCGTTATATTGTACTGGTCCGTACTGATTGCTTTTTCATTTTCATGCATTAAAAATAGACGTAATGCTAATCATAAACGCCTGTAAAATACAACTTTTCACAAGGTGAAAAATATGGTCATCTATCCCTTACAAATGGTGATTTCAAAACACCCCATGGAGAAACTGCGAAGACAGCTCTACGGAGCAGTAAGAAGTAGCAGCTCTACACTGCACAGCGGAGCATATGTTAGCTAACTGCGCTACCGCAGAGCTATGTCTACTGCATTTAGATGTTTCAGTACTCCCAGTTTTGAGAATTCTCCTTTAATCCAGGCTACCACTGAGTTTTTGGATCACCAGGTCGAGACCGTGTAGTCTGATTTCTTACCGATACCAACTCAAGAACCACACCACTTCCAATTCGTGGCACGGTTTCAACTCAAAAGCTCTTCCAGTTTCTGAAGAACTGTTTCATGCCAAATATTTCTGGCCAATGCAAAGATTATCTTACAGAAGAAAGAATG
The DNA here is from genome assembly GCA_023313725.1 of Lithobius niger. Classification (NCBI taxonomy): domain Eukaryota; kingdom Metazoa; phylum Arthropoda; class Chilopoda; order Lithobiomorpha; family Lithobiidae; genus Lithobius; species Lithobius niger. The sequence goes on along the minus strand of JAHWFP010152059.1, from coordinate 42,676 downwards.
TAGTTTGCATAGATGATGACAAATAGTGATTAGATGATGATGACCGATATTGGTCACAAGAACGCTACGAGTTATGTGGTTAAATTTTTTTTTTTTTACTTTTCAGGCATGCCATATGCTTTACGCCAATCTGGATTTTGGTTTGGGCTTATCTTGATGATTGTAGTGGCCGGGATTACAGGTAAGACATTAAATTACATTATCTTCGTCTTGTCTGTTTAACTGCAATTTTGTGTGTTAAAGAAGACAAACCACGCGCCACGGCTATTTGCCATGACGCGCGTATCACGTGACTGAGCCAGTCCACTCAGACGGCCAAAGATCAGCTATTCTCGTTCGTCAGTGGCTAATTCGTGATGACATCACGGCAACAGACGTGGCTTGTGGTACAGAATGGGGCTAAACCCGTCACATTTTTATGAAAACATTAGCAGAGCACTGGCAAATCGTTACGATAGAACACTATATAGTAGTGTGAGCGGGTTGGCTTGATCTTGATCTTGTAATCTTCGCCATCCCTTCTAGCAAGAGTAGGCCCGGTAGGTTTTTTTTTTTGTTATCGATGTTTCCAAATGTATACAATTTGTTATAAAAGGCTGCCATTGCAACTGAACTAATTAGCCAAATAGTGTAGTCAGAAGGTGCACCTCCCCCATGGATATAATCGATGTAAACAATGCCGTCACGTCTTCCTTAATCGAAGTAACAAATACACAAAATCATGTCATGACTACCAAGATAGTTATTTTCCTTACTAATGAAATCTTAAATTTTCTTGCAGATTATTCTCTGGTTTTAATGGTAAAAGGCGGAAATATAGCACAGAGTAATTCCTATCAGGTATTCGTCATTGACTATTTTTAAAACTTTAGAAACGAATCCTTCACGTAATAAAGGATAACACGACTAAAAATTCCAAACTCGCCGGCTATTTATTTTTTAGGATTTGGTGTCAAGCGCGTTTGGAAAGCCTGGATTTTATATTTTATCATTTATGCAATTTGCATATCCATTTATAGGTAAGAAACTTGTACGGTTGATTAGTGCACTATTGAAAACCCGCCATACAATAATGATATTTGTTGTAACTATTTCTTTTCCAGCAATGATCAGTTATAATGTCATCATTGGAGATACAACGACCAAAGTGCTGTTAAGGATCACAAATTGTAAGTTCATGTTTATTTAACAACACGCTTGATGAAAAAACAAATCCAATTATTTCGTAAATAAAACTCTGCACAAATCAGTGATATTGAGGTGAACTACAGACGAAATAAAAAATATGCCTTTTTCAAAATCAACTGTAACAGCTTTGAAATTTGTAGAATACACTCACAATGAGCAACCAGCTACATTGTCCGGAGATTTCGGTTGATATGAACCTTTGCCTAATTTCGGTCTCGTCTTGATTACTCAGCCACATCTCTTGGTCTCGGCTTGCTTTAATGTTGTCTCGATAAGTCTTGGTAGTTGTGGATTGGAATATCTACACAACTACTTGTGGAATTATTGGCATTACTTATTATAAAAGTAGAAAAAATATAAGCCAGCTGTCATCTAGTAGTCGTTTTTATGATAAGGATGGCCTTTTTACAAAGTAGGCAATTAAAATCTAAAAAACTAAATGGTGGCCCATAGAAAATAAAGAAACCAGGTATATCCTTAGAACTGTCATTAACAAAAGGTTGAAATACATATTGTTCATCTTGGGGTAAAAATAATAAATAGAATACATTTTCTCCTTATGGAAAAATACAAACATCAAAACTGAATTATCGTGGGAGAGATAATGAGGCACGGAAAAGAACATTTTTTAATTTCTTTTCAGGTTGGCTAAGCATCAGGTGAAATTCTCATGAAAATTGAGTTAAGTAACCAAGGAATGAGACATAATAAGCAGGGTTAAGCCTTTCCTAAACTCAGATTCTTTGTAGTGCTTGAGTCTACCACCATTAGATACAGTATAATCAGAATTGGATTACAAAACTATAGTGGCCCGAAGAATAATGCAACTGTGTGGCGTATTTCATACCCACCAGATTTACTCACCTGTTAGTAGGGGGCACTTAATGCCACCACTCTTTGATTCTGTAGTGTCTTGTGTCAAGTCACATGACATATGTAATGAAAGAGCTCAGCTCCGTTTTGAGTACTGTCACAACAACCACCTCAATTTTTAGTCAGATTTCCTTACTCATAGTAGCATTAAGTTATGTAAGCCTTAACATAACAATTGCGACAAGCGGGAGGAGCCCTCGTTTGGTTCCTAACCATTTCAAAGACTTAACCTTAAAATTAATTTTTTTTAATTAAGTATTAAACAAATTACGTTTTACCTTCGTTCCAATGTTCTGAAGATTGGCGGATTAAGGATCTAGGTCTATTTTAAATCAAAGGTTTCCTTCTTTCATCAGTTTGCCACAATACCAGATGTTGGGGGTTGAGCCTGTCCTCCTTCAACTCGATTACTTTTCAACGGTTCAAGAGTGCAGGTCTATAACCCCAAGTCCAAAGTTTTGCCTGGACTGGGCTTCCATTGATTTAATCAGCTTGTATGGCTTAATACTGTGCCAGTACTCCAATTTTGAACTGCTCAGTTGGGTGAAAGGGGGGTACGAGTGGCTAAAGCAGTTACGCTTGGTAATCCCAGTGCTTGCTGAACTGAGTGATGCCCTCAACTGCATATTAGAGCAAGACAGTCTATGAATCAACAATTCCTGTCTGTTTTAGCTAGAGAATTCACTAACAAACCTGCATTGAGGAACCAGAGTTGAAATGGCAACGAGAGTTATAAGAAGTTCTCAATAGAAACTCTGTATCACTTCTTAGCTATACACCATGTCATGTTTTGTGCATTATATAAACTAAGGAAAAACTGAATTCTGATGAAGTTCCTGCTATGCGGGTGTTATGGTATCATGGAATAACCGGTGGCAGTAGTACAATTTTATACAACAGTAAAAATGTTGCCTCTTCTGAGGAATTTTGGGTGATATTGGATTCGGCACAGTACTTAATTGACGAATTTTGATGGTTTAAGGAACACTCTTCATACATAGCGAGAACTATTCATAGTTTAGTCCACACATAAATAGCTGAATTTTCAATTTTTAAAGTTCCAATTCCATATTGTTCTATTTACAGTATCACCCAACAGCATTCTTGGAAATCGCCATTTTATTGTTGCCCTGGCAACACTTTTAATTACGCTTCCTTTATCATTGTACAAGAAAATGTCAAAACTGGCAAAGGTAAATTATATTGATGGATGTTACAATATTGCTTTCAAGTACTAAATGCAAGTTACTTCCTTTTGAAGTTCATATGTTGCAGTTGTGTAGCAAGCTTCTGATCCCAGGTTTTCAACGTAAAAGATAACGTAGGAGGTTACTTTTTTTAATATGAGCTGCAAGAATTAGTTCATTGTATTTTAAATTGAAAATTGTGACACTTTCACTCCTATGTTGTAGGGAAAATACAGGCCTATTATTAGTGGGAATAGTCACATGGCTTGTGCATTCCAGAATCTTATAGTAAATGTATATTATCTTTTATGCCTTGGATTAAAAGCTTGTGCTAAATAATAGCGATATTGTCAGTAATTTTTGTTTTAAACTTTATTGGTTTATTTGCTAGAACTTTTTCGTTAAACAATTATTTGTTAATGTTGTTCTAACATACTTCTTGATTCATCCTGGTAATCGCTTAACATATTCAACCCGTAACTAACTAGTTTATTGGGCTAAAGAATACCAATGATAAATTTTAGGGCTTGAAGCTCCATATTACAATTAGCTCCTCATTCCGTAAATATGGCATTGTGACCAAATCAACCTATGAAAGAGGACTATTGGACTGGATTAATTTTTTTTTGCATCTGCCCGACAGTCAAAAAAGAGCACCAGCCCGAGGGGAGAGGGGGGAGGAGCTTTGATCCTTTAAAAGCGTTGATAGCCAAACACTTTAAAGCATTAACCCCCTCCCCCCACCAAAAACTTAATACATAAATTAAGTTTTTTGGGGGGAGGAGGGGGTTAATGCTTTAATGCTTCAACGCTGATATCGTAACCTTATTTTGCAAAATAAAATGTGACAAATTCATTACAAATTTCATTGCAAATGGGCAAACCCTAAGGAATGCAATTGTATGGAACCGGTACCGGAAGAAAGGAAAGTTTGCCTGGCACTTTGTCAATTATAAAGTGTATATCTGGAAAAATGAGGCCTGGAAAAGGTCAGCGTGGAACGTTAAACTTTTAGCACTCTGCCTTATTACCTTAACTTATGATACACAGCCCAAGCAAAATAATTTCAGAAAATATCGCTAAAAAATACTGTACTAATAAGTCAGAACGGTAAAGTAAACCAAAGAAGCGATAGTTTCGGCTAGGACAAATGTTTCATCATCCGTATTGTGAATGTATCTATTTGATTCGAGCGATGTGATGTGTGTTATAAATATTGACGTATTAATTACGTCCTTTATTTTCCTCTTTCTCAACTAATTTCAAAAGAAAAGAAAAAGAAAAGCTAATATTAAAAATATGTTAATAATACCAAAAAAAAAAGAACGTAGGGCGGCAGAGCGCCTCTTCTCAAGGGCACTTCTGCCATTGGCAGACGGGCACACGGCTCAGTCCGACCCTTAAAATAGTATTGGTTTTCAAATAACAATTCAAATAAAAATTAAATCCTCTCCCTTACTACTTATTTCCCCTCAAAACTCTCTAGTAAGATTCAGTAACTGATCATTAGTTTGTTTCATATCATGCTTCATTAGTTAGCCTTGTTAGTACAGCCTGAAAAGTGTATTCATTAGCAAGTGAGGCATGGTTCACCACAATGTGATTTCTTGAACTTTTTTGAATATTGCGACTTATCCAACTTATGCAGCAGGCACTCGCCAAGTCTCATAGTGTTGATGATTTTCCAAACTCATTTTTTTTAATTGAGTTTACAATGTAAAAGTCTTATCTTATTGTAGACTGCAAACGAAAAGGTATTTCAGTATTGTCTTAATTCTTTCTACAACAGATTTCTTTTGTATCGCTTCTATTTATTGCCTTTATTTTGGCGGCAATCATAATTCGTGTTGGAACTCTGGGACCATCAATGTAAGTTTGTTTTACTTTCTTGTCTCTTGAAATGACAACCCAATTGGGGATTACTGGATTATTCACACAAACATTTTGTTTTGTTTACCCTTTCAGTAAAGCTACTCCTAATGCTTGGAGATTTATTGACACTGGAATAACACAAGCCATAGGGATAATGACTTTTGGTAAGTTACATTGCAGAATATTGCAATTACTTTAATCACGCTTTTGAGCCTCTCTTTAGTAATCAACAGTATATATTATTTTATACATTTATACAGGGTGGTCCACAAAAAACTGACGGCCCTAAATTTTCTCCAAGTCCAACTTTTCTAGTTAGCACCCCTCATAACCAAGAGAGGACGGAAATCAAATCTAATGAAACGGGAAGATTTCTGTCCTCTCCTGGTTCTGAGGGGTGCTAACTAGAAAAGTACAATATTTGAAAAAAATCATTCTACACTTCTGAGTGGCTATTACGTTCTCTTGAGAAAGTCATCTGCATGAAATTGTTTTTCGTTTTTTTTTGTGGCATCAGAATAATTGAACAAAAGGAAGAAAAAATAATACCTAATGGCATCACACTTTTATAACATTAATATTAAAAAATGCTTAAACGTATAAAATATGGATGTGAGCCTTTAAAAAAACCTAATGTTCTGAAGGAACTGATACAAACAGAACTATGTTAGCCATCAGTGTAGTTTTCAAAGGTCCTGGGCTCGATTCCCCGCTGAGGCAGTCCGACATATAAGTCCAAAAGGCAACGTAAATAGGTTTGCTTCCGTATTTATTAAACCAATCTCGAGCCCATGGGCTTTTCGTCCCGTTTAAAGCCGTCAGTGTCGGCACTAAATCCGCACTGGTAAAAGAATCTTCAGCATCAAAAATAAAAACAAAAACTTCTTTTACACATATTAGCACGACATTGATGGCTTGCATGTGTTTTTCTTCGGTCTGTTCCTATAGAGCATTAGATTTTTTAAAGGCTTACATTCGTACAAGCTTATGCGTTTTTTAATACTGACATGTTATTTTTCTTGACATTTGAGAAAAAAAAAACTAATTTGCAGATAAATGAGATAATCACGATTTCCGATAATAGATAAATGCTTTTTTGGGACAAGTCTGGTAAACGAGATTTGAGATAATAGATAGACGAGAATAGAGATAATTATAAGATAACGAGGTTGTTGATAAGGACTAGATATCTAATATTTATCTTAACACGTATCCTAATATTTAGTTCATACTAACAACCATTGAAAGTCGTCTTAAAATAACTTTAACAAGAACATGAGCCTTGTTAAGACCTACAGTTAAAACTATAAAAATGTTATAAATTGGTTCATTCATTCGACCTTCAGGTGTGAAAAATACGCCAACAATGCCAACAATATTGTAGTAACATTATTTAAAATAATTCTCAAAAGGCGATCGTCCTTGTTAAAGCCGACATTTTAAGCTATAAAATTTTAAAATCGGTTCTAGGTCAAGGTAAGAGTATAATCCCAGCAAGAACAACAACAACAACAAAAACAATATTGCAGTCACATTCCAATAACTGTCACAAAAACCTGGGCCAAGAGGTCGACGTGGGTACGGATTTTTGGAGCCAAGTTGACCCGCATTTTTGAGAAACTGGAACAGGCCTGTCGAAAAATGAAAAACATAAATTGGTAAAGGAACCGACCCAGAACCGAACCGCACAAATGTGCTACAAATGTGAACCGAACCACTTTTTACCCGCCCATACCTGATATTAAAAAAAAATGGATAATGAAGCCGCTTATATGCCAGTTAAAAATCATTTAAGATTACTTGAAACCATGAAAAATTATTATTTTAATTCAACAAACGATCGACCCTTTATTCGTTGATCGTTTTTGTGTTCAATACAATCACTGGGTAGGCCTAATCAATGTAATAATAATAATAAATAAATAAATAAATAAAATTAAAAAAATTAATGTTCACATCGACCTTCTTTTCAGATTTGTTTCTAAATGCTCATTTCGTCCTGTTTTTATACTAGATGTTTGTTTGTAACTTTGGTGTGTTCAGCTACGTGACAATTTGTAATTATTTATCGATGTTTGCAGTTTAAAAAAAAAATTAGTTCGTGTAGCTGTTTTGACTTGGCTGTCACAAGTCAACGCTGAAGAAGGCCTGCGTTTGTATAGTTGAAAAAAGCAAGAAATGCTGCACATGTTCATATTCAGATTACGAACCAATGATAACAGCAGAAAGTAGCTCCGCATTTTCTACTGTATGCGGTTATCGGTGGATATATTTTTTTCTTGTACGGCTTCGGGTCTACATATAATTGTTATTTAGCTAACCGCAACAAATCAGAACCGAACAACACCAGACCGTGGTTTATCCGGCCCGCACTCGCCCGGCCTCTCCTGGGTATTTGTTATTGCCTATGTTTTAAGCTATAAAAATTGAAGATCGGTTCACTGGTTCGCTCTCCAGGGTATTGGCAAAGAGTCCTAGCAACAGCGACAACAAAAACAACATTGGCCTATCTGTGGCGGCCAAACAGTTGGATTATTGTCTTTAACATTTTTAATACAGTGAAGTAAGTATGAAGCGACCCCAAACAATGACTTTCGTTGGTGTATGTCAATTGTTGGGGGTCGCTTCAGACATACGGGCTTCAAAATTTTACGTTTAAGACATAACATTTTATGCTGAGGCTTTGTAAAGACTGTTATCGCCATCCTTGATATTTGCAGTGTATTGTTTTATTAATCTTAACCAGGGGCATCTCTTGGGGACGGGTTGGATGGCTCACTTGTGCTATTGAAAAAAAAAGTTGTGGGTGGGGGGGTGCTGACCAGTATCAGATTTAGTAAAATAGAGTGATGTAAAGCTGGTTAAGTACAAAGCTTTGGCTGCAGATTCACGAAATTCTTTATTCTGCATAAGTGAAGTTGTACTCACATGAATATGAATGAAGCTATACAGATTTACTATTGTACTCAGTGATAGCTCTTTTTTCGTTTTTGTATTTGCGGTCTTTGCATGCCAATTGCTGGAAGGATACAGTCTTGATATTACCAATATAACAATAGACAATGTGGCTGTTGGACCCAGAGGCTAAAACAGGGAAACAGATAGAAAATAAATGATGTATGTACCATATAATTTTATTAGGTGTGACATTTTGTAATCTATAGTGATTCACTTTTTAACCCTTCCACCCTACTCTCCTTTCTTTCATTAAAAGCATATGAAGGAGGACACGAAGACATTGCCTAGATCTCTATTCATTTAAAGCCCACTTTGCTTAGTATACTGTATAAATAATAAAGTAATGGAGTGTGGTTATCAATGGTTATAAGTGTGGCATGTAAAGAACCGTCTGAAAAAGAGTGAAGATGATTATTGTTAGCACATTTTCCACCAAATTTGCTTCATCTGCTAAACACTGGCTGCTCATTTAGCATCTTATTTAAACCATTGCTATTTTCTTTTTAGCATTTATGTGTCACCACAATACTTTTTTAATATATGGCTCATTGACGAATCCAACAGAAGAGCGCTGGAACAAGGTGACCCATGCGAGCCTTTTTGTGGCTCTTTTAGTTTCTATGATTTTAGGCGTAGCTGGCTATGCTACATTCACAGGAAATTCACAAGGTAAGCGCTGTACGTGATGAAGCATGTTTTGTCTTAACTCGTTCTCAGAGACCTCTCCGAAAGTGCCGGGGAAGGCCGGGTTGAGTGGAAGTTTGTGGTGGGGACCTGAAATATTTTAGTTGAAGAAAAGCAGTATCCACTTGCACTTCTCTGCAGATCTGAGTAGAGTTAAACTGCAGTAAATTTGCAGATTAGCTGGAAACCTTTGCATAAAAATTACAGTTATCATTTCACCTAAATACTAAATATATAAGTTTGCAGCCTGCTAAAGAAAAACTACAGATTATTGGAAAAAAAACTGTATAGAATGCAAAAATTGTTACCAAGATTGGTAAAGTAAGTGTTCACACACCCATATTAAGAGCCCTTATTAATAGACCGTTCATTATTTATCAACTGGGGTCGGGGGGGGGGGGCCGGAATGAGGGGGTTGGGAGGGTCATGAAAATTTTTGTGTGAAGAAGGAGAGAGGCTTGGAGGTGCAGGTATCAGAAGGGGGATGGGTCAGCAGGGGGATGGCGTAAGGAAAAAAACTGCTAGAAAGGAAATGCACAGTAAGTTACAGAATGTTAATGTAATACATTTATTTAGGTCAAGACATACCACAACGTATTAAAGTAGTCCTAGTACCTTTCGTACACTCATTTCATAACATTGAAAATTGAAATATAATTTTTTTTTCCGGGGAAGAAAAGGGGCCAAAAAATTCAATATCACAAAAGGTCCATGGATTTTTTTCTATATTGATGATGACAATCTGCCAGTCACCCCCATTAATAAATAATGAATTGTCCCGTATGCTTTCTGGCACATTAACGCCAGAACCAAACATTGTCGACTGCAAAGGAGTAATAGATATAATCATGCCAATGGTGTTTCTATGCATTTTTTTCTCGGAATTTTCAACCGTTAGCAGCAAAATCTCTAGAAGCTTGTAGGTTACTGCCATGCTGGCTTGAAGTCTAATTTTTGAACCTCACTTGGGTGTGTTTGAGGGGATACATCTAGATAGCACTACACAGGACCAATCCAACAAACAAACTCTAAAAATCGTTTTTAAACCAGTCTACCCCACGAACTTCTGATGTTGTTTCTTCAAAGTTTTAAATACTCTGAAGTGAAGAGGGTATCTGAAAGTAATCTCAGAAATAGTCTAACGAAGGACTGCTGGATTGCCTTCCATTCTATTCACTCACAGAACAAGTTACACAAAGTACCAGTGTGAACACACTGTTGGTGTTCAACTCGAAACAGTCGAGCAGGTCTGTTGCAAATGCTGCTACAACCACGGCCATTTGCTGGGTTACTTGGAATTTTCATTTTACTGTATAATAGAAAAAGGGTTTCTCGCTAAATTCCTGTTCACTAGTCAACGTGTAGCTGATAACAACCTTAGTTCTGTTGTCCAATGGACATAAATTCAGGAAACATGAAATGTGAAAGGGTAACCAAATTATCGACCTTGGAATTAATGAATTAAAACACGGATGAAGATATGATTTCCTTCACAGAATGCCTGACATTAAATCCAAAAGGCAAGGTACACAGAATCACATTTGTAATTAATCAAATTTTCACTCAATTCACTTGACGCATTCAATGTCTTCATCATTGTGTTGGCAATGGCATACCTTTCCTCCATCCTTCCATCCATAGTTTTCTTAGCCATATTTGTTTATGCAATTTTCCAGTAATTTTATACAGCAAAAGATGTCCCTATGGTAAACATCTTATTCTCACTTTTAAGTTAAAAATTGTTGCAGAACAGAACAATAATAATGGTGCCCTTGCATACCAGCATACACTTTTAACTTTACACAAAAATTCTTAAAAGCAGCAAGATTTGTGAGGTTTCCTGGAAATCCAAGCAAATCAAGCAAAGGACAGCCAAGTGTTAGGCACTTGATTTCCTGTAACATCTGAATCTGACATAAAATCACATAACTAAGTTATGTAAAGTGAGACAAATATAAGGGGATAAGTTTTAATAGGTTTAGGTTTTCAAGCCAGCAAATCATTACTTGATTTACTGCCCGATTTTATTGGCGTACAATGCACGTTATATGTTTTAAACAGTTCCAGAAAAATGTTACCATTTAGTTTACCGTCTACATTTTCGAATAAAAAAAACAAACTAATAACCACCCTGTTTCCTTTAAAAAGAAACTTGAGTGAAATTTTGATAAGGTTATCAGGTTAAAACCAACCACGCGAGTTAAGTAGTTTATTAGTGTAGATTTTCATGAAGAAAAAACAAGAGTGCACTTTAGAGTATCAGTAATAAAATGGGATAAATGCGTCTAGGTTTTTAGATAAATCCTGCATATTTCTTAAATGGGAACACACAAAGGAGAAAAAAATTGAAACATGTTTACATACCTGAACAGCTGCAGTAATAAAAGGAACGGCACACAATACGACACAGTAGAACACAACAATAATGCTCACTTAAATTTTATCGTTCGTCTTCATCAGAAGTTAGTTGCTGGAAAACTGTGAGTGCAATGCACAATATAGAGCAGAGGTGTTCACTTCTTACGCAAATTTAAAAGAACGATGCAGTGACTCGTAGTTTTCTAGCAACTAACTTCCGATGAAGGTGAACGAGATAATTCGCCGAAAATGTAAGTGAACATTATTGTTGTGTTCTACTGTGGGGTATTGTGTGCCTTTCCCTTCTGTTATGTCGTGTCTGTACCACTGTCAGCTCCAGTTTCTGTTTTTTGCGTAGCGGTTGTGATACAAGGTTAAACTACGTGGCCATGTGTTGTCTTCCACAG
>JAHWFP010152059.1:12542-26149 GCA_023313725.1 Lithobius niger | reverse complement strand
AATGAGGAGCTAATTGTAATATGGAGCTTCAAGCCCTAAAATTTATCGTTGGTATTCTTTAGCATAATAAGCTAGTTAGTTACGGGTTGAATATGTTAAGCGATTACCAGGATGAATGAAGAAGTATGTTAGAACAACATTAACAAATAATTGTTTTAACGAAAAAGTACTAGCACCAATAAACCAATAAAGCACAAGCTTTTAATCCAAGGCATAAAAGATAACGGACATATACTGTACGATTCTGGAATGCACAAGCCACAAGCCACAAGCCATGCACAAGCCATGTGACTATCCCCACCAATAATAGGCCTGTATTTTCCCTACAACACAGGAGTGAAAGTGTCACAATTTTCAATTTAAAATACAATGAACTAGTCTTGTAGCTCACATTAAAAAAGTAACTACCTACGTTATCTTTTACGTTGTAAACCTGGGATCAAAAGCTTGCTACACAACTACAACATATGAACTTCAAAAAGAAGTTACTTGCATTTAGTACTTGAAAGGAATATTCTAACATCCATCAATATAATTTACCTTTGCCAGTTTTGACATTTTCTTGTACAATGATAAAGGAAGCGTAATTAAAAGTGTCGCCAGGGCAACAATAAAATGGCGATTTCCAAGAATACTGTTGGGTGATACTGTAAATAGAACAATATGGAATTGGAACTTTAAAAATTGAAAATTCAGCTATTTATTTGTGGACTAAACTATGCATAGTTCTCGCTATGTATCATGAGGGTTCCTTAAACCATCAAAATTCGTCAATGAAGTACTGTGCCGAATCCAATATCACCCAAAATTCCTCAGAAGAGGCAACATTTTTACTGTTGTATAAAATTGTACTACTGCCACCGGTTATTCCATGATACCATAACACCCGCATAGCAGGAACTTCATCAGAATTCAGTTTTTCCTTAGTTTATATAATGCACAAAACATGACATGGTGTATAGCTAAGAAGTGATACAGAGTTTCTATTGAGAACTTCTTATAACTCTCGTTGCCATTTCAACTCTGTTTCCTCAATGCAGGTTTGTTAGTGAATTCTCTAGCTAAAACCGACAGGAATTGTTGATTCATAGACTGTCGTGCTCTAATATGCAGTTGAGGGCATCACTCAGTTCAGCAAGCACTGGGAATCTGGGATTACCATACCTTTATGAGCGTAACTGCTTTAGCCACTCGTACCCCCCTTTCACCCAACTGAGCATTTCAAAATTGGAGTAGTGGCACAGTATTAAGCCATACAAGCTGATTAAATCAATGGAAGCCCAGTCCAGGCAAAACTTTGAACTTGGGGTTATAGACCTGCATTACCGTTGAAAAGTAATCGAGTTGAAGGAGGACAGGCTCAACCCCCAACATCTGGTATTGTGGCAAACTGATGAAAAGAAGGAAACCTTTGATGCTGTTGATAGATCTAGAGCCTAAATCCGCCCATCTTCAGAACATTGGAACGAAGGCAAAACATAATTTGTTTAATACTTAATTAAAAAATTAATTTTAATGTTAAGTCTTTGAAATGGTTAGGAACTAAACCCGGGCTCCTCCTGCTCGTCGCAATTGTTATGTTAAGGCTTACATAACTTAATGCTACTATGAGTAAGGAAATCTGACTAAAAAATTGAGGTGGTTGTTGTGACAGGGCTCAAAACGGAGCTGAGCTCTTTCATTACATATGTCATGTGATTTGATACAAGACACTATAGAATAAAAGAGTGGTGGCATTAAGCACCACCTACTAAGAGGTGAGTAAATCTGGTGGGTATGAAATATGTCACAGTTGCATTATTCTTCGGGCCACTATAGTTTTGTAATCCAATTCCAATTATACTGGGCCAGTCTTAATGCCTCTTGGTATTTTTCAAGGGGTTCATTATTTATCAGACAGAACATTGACATTACATCACCCATGTTTGATAACTACTGACGTCATCACTGATGCATACCACATGATTGGACAAAGGCACGACAATCAATGCATTGGTATGTGTCAGTATCTAATGGTGGTAGATTCAAGCACTACAAAGAATCTGAATTTACGATAGGCTTAATGTACATCTCTGCTTATTATGTCTTATTCCTTGGTCAGTTAACTTAATTTTTATGAGAATTTCACCTGATGCTTAACCAACCTGAAAAGAAAATTTAAAATTTTCTTTTCCGTGCCTCATTATCTCTCCCACGATAATTCAGTTTTGATGTTTGTATTTTTCCATAAGGAGAAAATGTATTCTATTTATTATTTTTTTCCCCAAGATGAACAACATGTATTTTAACCTTTTGTTAATGACAATTCTTTGGATATACCCGGTTTCTTTGTTTTGTATGGGCCACTATTTAATTTTTTTAGATTTTAATTGCCTACTTTGTAAGAAGGCCATCCTTAGTCATAAAAACGACTACTAGATGACAACTGGCTTATATTTTTTCTACTTTTATAATAAGTAATGCCAATAATTCCACAACTAGTTGTGTAGATATTCCAATCCACAACTACCAAGACTTATCGAGACAACATTAAAGCAAGACGAGACCGACATGTGTGGCTGAGTAATCAAGACGAGACCGAAATTAGGCAAAGGTTCATATCAGCCGAAATCTCTGGACAATGTAGCTGGTTGCTCATTGTGAGTGTATTCTACACATTTCAAAGCTGCTACAGTTAATTTTAAAAAGGCATATTTTTAATTTCGTCTGTAGTTCACCTCAATATCACCGATTTGTGCAGAGTTTTATTTACGAAATAATTGGATTTGTTTTTTAATCAAGTGTTTTGTTAAAACTTACAATTTGTGATCCTTAACAACACTTTGGTCGTTGTATCTCCAATGATGACATTATAACTGATCATTGCTGGAAAAGAAACAGTTACAATAAATGTCAATTGTATGGCGGGTTTTCACTAGTGCACTACTCAACAGTACAAGTTTCTTACCTATAAATGGATATGCAAATTGCATAAATGATAAAATATAAAATCCAGGCTTTCCAAACGCGCTTGACACCAAATCCTAAAAAATAAATAGCCGGCGAGTTTGGAATTTTTAGTCGTGTTATCCTTTATTACGTGAAGGATTCGTTTCTAAAGTTTTAAAAATAATCAATGACGAATACCTGATAGGAATTACTCTGTGCTATATTTCCACCTTTTACCATTAAAACCAGAGAATAATCTGCAAGAAAATTTAAGATTTCATTAGTAAGGAAAATAACTATCTTGGTAGTCATGACATGAGTTTGTGCATTTGTCACTTCGATTAAGGAAGACGTGACGGCATTGTTTACATCGACTACCTATCCATGGGGGAGGTGCACCTTCCGACTACGCTATTCGGCTAATTCAGTTGCAATGGCAGCCTTTTATAACAAATCGTATATATTTGGAAGCAACGATAACAAAAAAAAATACCGGCCCTACTTTTGCTAGAAGGGATGGCGAAGATTACAAGATCAAGCCAACCCGCTCACACGACTAGTGTTCTACCGTAACGATTTGCCAATGCTCTGCTAATGTTTTCATGAAAGTGTGACGGGTTTAGCCCCATTCTGTACCACAAGCCACTTCTGTTTGCCGTGATGTCATCATGAGTTAGCCACTGACGAACGAGATCTGACGGCAGATCTTTGGCCGTCTGAGTGGACTAGCTCAGTCACGTGATACGCGCGTCATGGCAAACAGCCGTGGCGCGTGGTTTAATTGTCTTCTTTAACACACAAAATAGCAGTTAAACAGACAAGACGAAGATAATGTAATTTAATGTCTTCTTACCTGTAATCCCGGCAACTACAATCATCAAGATAAGCCCAAACCAAAATCCAGATTGGCGTAAAGCATATGGCATGCCTGAAAAGTTAAAAAAAAATTTAACCACATAACTCGTAGCGTTCTTGTGACCAGTATCGGTCATCATCATCATCTAATCACTATTTGTCATCATCTATATAATCTTTGCATTAGCCAGAAATATTTGGCATGAAAGAGTTCTTCAGAAACTGGAAGAGCTTTTGGGTTGAAACCGTGCCACGAATTGGAAGTGGTGTGGTTCTCGAGTTGGTATTGGTCAGAAATCAGACTACACGGTCTCGACCTGGTAATCCCAAAACTCCGTGGTAGCCTGGATTAAAGGTGAATTCTCAAAACTGGCAGTACTGAAACATCTAAATGCAGTAGACAATAGCTCAGCGGCAGCGCAGTTAGCTAACATTGATGTATTGATGCTCCGCTGTGCAGTGTAGAGCTTCTACTTCTTACTGCTGTGTAGAGCTGTCTTCGAAGTTTCTCCATGGGGTGTTTTGAAATCACCATTTGTAAGGGATATAGATGACCATATTTTTCACCGACTTGTGAAAAGTTGTATTTTGCAGGCATTTATGATTAGCATTACGTCTATTTTTATTGCATGAAAATGAAAAATCAATCAGTACGGACCAGTACAATAAAACGGACAATTCAAATGATAGCTGCATCATTCTTTCTTAAGACACTACTTGATACTAAGTTCAATCGCAAGGCTTTATTCGCCTATCATTAGTCAATCCATTGCTACAACGCCATTGCCAAATGCGGCAAATGGGGAAGTGTTTGCTGTGACTATTTACCCCACACGCCACTTATTATTACATTCTCACGCTTAAGCCTGCTGCAAATTGTGATTCTTTGCAGTATAAACACCTAGAATGTTAATCACGAATCATTTGGTCTATTGATGTCACTCCTTTGAAATACGAACCATTATTATTAACTTGGTGGCATTCTTACCAGTTTTGGTTGTTGATTCATCTCACGTAGACGAGAGTTACTTAGTAAAAACAAAATTGTTATGTTATTGTTATTGATTTTCGGAAAATTAAAGTCTCCAAGGGTATTGGTATTTTTAACAAGAAAAATAATTAAGCAAGCAATAAATTCGGTCACACTAGCAGTATACAGGACGGAAAAGCCAATGGCTCAAGATGGGTTAAATAAGTACGGATCCAAGCCTATTTAGGTTGCCTTTTAGACTTATATCTCTGACTGCCTGAGCGGGGAATCGAACCTACATTCTTATGTTGGCTGTGTCAGTATGGCTCAGCGGTAGGACCTCGGCCTTTGATTTCAAAGGTCTTGGGTTCGATTCCCCACTCAGGGAGTCTGACATATAAGTCCAAAAGGCAACGTAAATAGGTTTGCATCCGGACTTGTGTAACACTAGCAGTAAATATTTCTTATAGACTTGCAAACTGGTGCAAATGGTGGTTTGAAGGATAGATAACAAGCATTGTAATGAACAAAACACACAAATAATAAACAAAGACGTCAAAGGAAGAAGTGATCAATGTCAATTTTTCAGATTGAATATTTGTTGTGTAATCTATATAATAACCTCAACCTCCCATGTTAAAGCTGAAATTTCGATACTTAATTTTTCTGCTGTCTTTCAATATTTTCCACTCAAATTTAGTTTGCAAGCGTTGTCGGACTTGTGAACATGTATCCGAACTTTTATTAATTTCAGATTTGGAGATCTGGACTCGGGACACATCGGAGAGCTGGAATCGTCATTTTCAATTTTGGCTGGTGCTGCTGTTGCTTGTTGGCACGACACGTTTCTGCTACACACTCTACTGATCAAACTATCTGTCCTATAAAACTACGGTTCTTAGCTCATTTTGCAGATATTGCTTTGTAGATGTGCCCATTCATTAAGGCCTTTTTTTTATTGGTCAAGTGGTTCAGGGGTCAGGGCGCTCTAAACGACCAGATTAATTGTTTTACATTGTTGTTATACAACAATTGTTAAACGTTGCTATTACTCAACGATACCAATCAGCAAACTCCAGCTGCAAGATTAGACTGGAGATTAAAGGGTTTGCTTCCATTGGTTTGTGAAAACCGTATTGATAAAGATGCAAAACATTAAAACAGGCTAATCTAAACTGCATGGTACATCAAAATAGCACGAATTAGAGAAAAAAAACCGAACTCATTTGATGCTTAAGGTTAGGCTTAACTGATCCGAAGTCAAAACAGCAAAGGAACACAAATAAACTTTCCTGTAAGGGTTCAGATACGGCAGTGTTGCTGTACTCTTTAGTCCACGTGAAACCTTACTGCTGTATCTAACCAAATACAATTAAAGCCAGAGCCCAAATTTTAAAACTTTTCATGCCCAAACACAGAAGAACACTGTAAGGCTACACACTTGACTACTTTTTGGTTAAATTTCTTCGTTGTTCATCAGTCACGTCATCTACCTTCTGTTCATTACCCTACTGATGATGCATATAAAATTTTTCCAAGATTTTTAAGTTCTTTTCCAGGCATGGAATTTCATTATTACTTTCCAGGTCATTTCCAGACTTTTAAGGATTCACACGAACCCTGAAATACCTGTAGAACAGTGCTTAGCCCACTAAGACGATCAGATTTTAAACATTTTCCAGCGATGTCGTTTAACCAATAGAATGCACCAATCATTAGCTGATTCGTCGTATGTAACAGTAATAATGGTAAAAACATTTGGGCACAGCAGTAAGGTTTCACCTAGACTAAACATCACTGCTATATAACTGAAACCTTACAGGAAAACAAACGGGTTCGTTTTTGTTTTCTAATTACGAGAAGATGGCAACAGAGCTCATAATTGACAGCAACGGTGCATGTCAACAATTTCGGCACACGAGATCACTCATTATTACGTGAAACAATGCTTGATCGAGCGGGAATTAGCATTGCTAGCCAGCGAAAAGTTGATTCGTTGTTGAAAACCAAAATGAAATGATCCAGGTTTTCGCATAAATCTTACAGTTTAAAACAAAATTTTGAGGCGTAAGGGCCTCAAAAATAGATGGGTTGACATGATTAAATGACTTGTTTATTTCTTAAATAAGGGCTTCTTGACCCCAGTGTACTTGTTTCAAAACAGAAAGATTGACACCTTTTTGCCATGACTAAATTATAATGAGATGGAAAAATTATCAAACACAGTTTAGCACAGGGCCTGCCACTCAAAGCAGTGACAGTACCAACATCAGCTAAGGTGGTAAATTATGATCTGAGGATGGGATGACAGTGCAAAGTTATAGTGAGAGGGCGTAACTGGTCAAAAAGAAGCTACAATGGAAGGCCTGGGATGGCCTGTGATGCATAATAATAGACAACGGGCCATGTATGAAAGTATTAAATTAATTAATTGGGATATGGGGACTCGGGGGAAGGGACACATTAAAACATCATAACCTTCACCCATTCGGTCGGCCGTGCATAGCACGGATTCCAGCTAGTTCAATATTTAAAGTTTAAGATTATTACTCTTTTTGGCAAGTTTAATAGAAAATTATAGCAAAGGATTTAGGTCATCAATAAAAGGGGTCTTGCCTCTCCTCATTTGCAAGTATACACTTTAATAAAGCCTAAATTTTTCAGCTGTCCTGACAGCCTTTCACAAGGAACATCATTGCTGGTGCAAGTCATTGTGAAATACCTTTTATTAAGTCGTTATGATGTTCCTTTGTAAAAGGCTGCCAGGACATACGAAAATGTACTACTTGCGAGTGAGGAAAGGCAGTCTCCTTTTATTGATGTGATTAAAGAAACGGAAATTAGCTGCAAATATTAGCATAAACGTTGTAAACAGCTAAGAATGACAAGTGAGCAGCAATTATGATGAATTGCACGTGAATTTTTTCGTTATAATTGCTGCTGACATTTTGACGTGAACCGCTTAGCTCTTCTCAATGTTTAGCTCCAGTATTTACTTAGTTTATACTTTTATTGATGACATTTTGATAAGTGCATCCGATGCCAGTTAAGGCAGGGACAGGCAATTGCCCCACCTCCATGCCCCCTACAAATAAATTCATCACATTTATGTTACCAATAAATAGTAATAAATAAACACAAATCGCTGGAAATAATACTAAGGAAAATCGGAAACAAGCCAACAGCGAAAAACATACACTAGAAATAACGTTGTTCAGTAAGCCACCTTTATGCACTTACGTTTCGTCGGAGTGGCATGACCCGGATTCGAACCAGCTACCCAGTACGCCCCCAGATCACTTGCATAGCGCCTTAGTCGCTATGGCCACATCCTCAACTGGCATAATGATAACTCACTGGACCCGTTATTAAGGTCACAACCGTGACCAGGGCTCCATTCGACCGAAAGTCACTCGGCCAAAGACAATGGAGAGGGAAGACAAATCATACACTCAAACGTTTAACGACACCACTATCGCGTCGGAATCGACGGCACCTTTCAGACAACAAATGCATAAATTGACTTTTCACCGCGCTTTTCGACGATACCAACCCCATTCGAGAGCAGACGTCACAAACACGCCCAGCAGAGTACCTTAGCTTAGCTGCGTCCCGTTTCACCAAATCCCGTTTCGTCAAAAAGAAAACGGATTAAAAGCTTCACCAAATACCGTTCATGAAATTTTAGGCACACGAAACATTTAAAACATTTAAACACCAACAATTATAACATGATAATGGTCAGACATTTATAAACAAACATCCGTTTTGCAGCATCCCGTTTTTCAGAATAATTTTTTTCAAATTACGTGCCCTGCTCGCGCTGCTGCGCTCGCTGTGGCTAAACACATTACATCAGAAACAGCAACTAATCACAAATTAATTCCAATTAGGCATGCCTCTTTAACTTCTCAATGTTAAATTTTTGAGGAATATTTTAATTCTGCGAAGCGGGATTCTGGGAAAGCGTAACCACCATCATGTGTATAACCAAGAATTTATAGGGGGTTTGGGTATAACTAAGTATTCTTCAAAGAGAACCTTAGCATTGACGTAGTGACGACCAAGCATTCTAAACAATATTTAAAGCACACGTTTTTCTGTCTGTATTACCAGTTTCAAAATGCAAATAAATCAGTTCGTCTTATTCTACCACCGCTTGTCTCTGTTAAATGTTTGCCTTTAAAGCACCATTACATAGAAATAAGGTATTACATTTCATGTACGTAACATTTTGCCAAATTCGTTTTGGCAAAACGGGATTTGGCGAAACGGGATTGACCCCCGAGGCAAATGTTTTTAATCTGCTTTTTTCTGGCGAAACGAGATTTGGCGAAATGGGATTTGGCGGTTAGCTAAGCGAGCCATTTGTGGTCCATCTGTAACCGCCCTAATTGTCGTACTTTGGTGGCGAGACACCAACACGTTTCTTGTATTTAGGCTCAAGGTTTACAAGGTATGGGGGCTGCTTGTTCTTTCGATAAGACTAGCTGAAAAAATCAGCCGTTTGAAGTGTTCCTGTATTGAAGCATAGGTAGTTCTTCTGTTACTTTGTGTTCACGCATTCCTTTGGTTTTTGCTGGGCTGGTTCTTAGAAACATGAGTTTCAGTTAGTTTTTGATAGTATCACATAGTTTTTTATCCTTTCTTGGCAACTGTTTCGTAATATGTGCATGAAAAAGGTACCACCATAGATTAGAAAGTTAACTAGATATACCGTCTCACTTCTTCCCGTCCTACGCGGAGCTCTGGCGGTAGTTGCGGCTACTAATACATTTGCTAATGCTTTTGCCTTCGAAGCAGCAGAAGGCAAAGCATTAGCAGAGGTATTAGTAGCCGCAACTACCGCCAGAGCTCCGCGTAGGATGGGAAGAAGTAAGACGGTATATCTAGTTAACTTTCTAATCTATGGTACCACTGTTCGACAGCACGTGGAAGGAAAGGTATGAAAGGACAGCTGTCTCTTGTAATAAACGTCATTAGTAGCAACATTATAGAGGTAAAGGCTATTTTTTTTTGATAATCCACAGTGATTGCTACGTAAGACTTTTCTTGAGCCTTCGGTTGCACGTGCGTTTGCATTGATACGCTGCATTCGCAGATGCAGATCATGGCCATCCTACTTAAACCATGTGCAATGGCTGTTTGCCGTGACGTCACCATGAGTTAGCCAATGACAAACGAGAACAACGGCTGTTTGGCCGTCTGAATGGACTAACCCAGTCACGTGATATGCACGTCACAGCAAACAGCCATGGCGCGTGGTATAGTTGCTTTTCATCCTACAAGTCTTTTAGTTCAGGGGAGCGATTGTGCATTTTATTGGTCTAACGTTGTGGTCTTCTTCCCTAACTGTATTCCTAACTGCAGGTCATAATGAGGACAGCCAAAAGACGCAGATTGTAATAATTAGTGAAAAATTTTCTATACACTTCATCATGGGTATAAAGGAAAGAAGAAAACAAGCCAAATGGCAACAATCATACTAAAAAAATAACGACAGTTTCATCAAAGTGGCCTAACCCGGATTCTACCGTGGCATCCCAATTTACCGTACTACGTCATTTCTAGTTTATGATTTCTTATGCTTCATTTGTTTTCGTCTTTCCATAACTTACAGCGACTTGTGTATATTTATTTATACACTTCGTGCGACTCATGGCTTTGCGGATACACCTCTTTGTACGTAACATGCTGTTTAGTAATGTTTTGTTCTTCAGGTAGGTAGTATCGTTTCACTTAGGCTGTAGAGCGATTTTGTGGGCAGGGATTGTATGTGGGACGTACGCTTGCCTTGTTTTCCTTAATGCACTTGAGTACCTGTTATTATGCATCCTACATTTATCCTGAGGAGGTGATCCAATATCCAGAAGATTTTTTTTTATGCATTGGTCGCTTCTGTTTGTTAACGCCATGAAAGCTAATGAATACCTTATGGCATACTTGTACTTCACTGGTTGGTGCTATCACCACATTTAATCATCACAACATACTTGTAGGTAGGTACTACCATGAAACTGAGCATTTGTCAATTCTCCGAGTACTCGTTTTCGTGCTATAGGTATTGTAGGAATCAGTCCAAATAAATAGGAACCTTTCTCGTTTTTTATTTGTAGCTGTTAATATTATCTATGCATAGCAATCGTTTGCGTTCTGCCTCCAAGATGTCAAAGCATTTTAGCCATTTGCTCGCACATCAATTGCCACTCGCATGTGACCGAAGTTTTTGCTTATTTGCGCAATTCTGCCCAAACGTTTGCGTTTACATGGCTTCTCAGCCAACTCAGGATGCTCACAGGCACTAGCGGTACTTGCCATTACACGACAACAGTCCTTTAAATAATAAATTCACTCACCAACAAAGCTGTAAACGGATGAAACCGTTGCTGAAATTAAAAGCAAATATAAGAAAAAGAATCACAAAATACACGTTTTCTTGATGTCCAAACATTGGCTGTTGTAGGTACGTTACGGGACAATGATCGATCTCTCCTTGAGCAAAACTTGATTGTTCTTTCCATTACCATGTTTTTTCAAAGCATATTTCTGTGGACCTTGATAGTTTTTAACCCACATGACCATATGCTTAGCGTGAGCCGTTGCAATGGCCGTGCCACCTCATTTTCAGTGAAAATGGACATTGACCATTCTTCTCCGGTGTGTCTTTCACAACCTTGAATGGTACAAGAGGAATTTAAAGTAAAAGACTTACCAATAATACCGGAGCCAATAATAGAGTTGATATAGTTAAAACTGGTGTAAGGTAAACTGCTTCCTCCATCATTTTCAGCTGCCCCTGGACCCGTTTCAAGCTGAAATTACAATGAAAAGGTATACAACAGATACAGTTCACTCTTACATGTTTATGTAAATACGGATGTTAAAATTAATTGGTACTGGGTAGTACTAGCAATTTATAAGAAATGGCGATGTTATACAGCAAGTTATAGAAACATGGTACACGAGACGAGACTCCAGACACACCACCATTTTATTTTGCCGGCATAAAAGATAATACCACTGAAAAGAACATGCTTAAAGAACATGCTTAAATATCAACACGTAAAATCCTTAAGTAGAGCTGAACAATTCGTAATCTAATGCGTATCCCTGTAGGCGCATACACTCTTTCTGAAATCGTTGGCTTCGATTCTGAAGCAGCCTGTCAGACAATTTGTATACACTTCGACCCGTCATCCACTGGGCTGTACTCACAAAATTTACGGTGCTTATTTATTTTTGCTTCGGCATGACGGCATGCTGTTAATGGTCATCTGATGAGGCAAAATTATACTTTAATAATTGAGTAGCCGTTTTGGAGGTACTGAGAACACATTTTATTTAGGAGGGTTTGATTAATGTTAACGTGCTTTTAAAGGTTTGATGATTGGTTTTAGCAGGGCCGTAGGAAGAGTAAGGTGGGTAAGGCACCTGCTTAGGGTGCCGTGCCGAATTCCTGGCAACCGTGTAACCATGGAAGTGGTAAAGCACAATATATTTTTTAACAGATGGCGTGGCCCACAATACAAGTTCACAACGCCGTAAGAAAAGAGCACTTGGTTTAGTGCTCGCTTCGTATTTTCCGGTTGTTTAGTTAACCTATTATTCGGATTATCTTTAATTATCAGCACCGAAAACTGAAATTAAAGAAAAATAGGTTCATACAGTCTTGCTTCTTAAGGGGAGCCCTGCATGCGAAAAATTGGGAAAATTGATAAAAAAAAAAAAAACTACCGAATTTTTGCTTCCGGTTGAATTAGTTATTTTGAAGTGTTTATTTTCAGTTTGTTGTAGCAAAATAGCTTAATCGCATGATGAAATTAAGATAATAAATTGATTTATACCTTAATTGAGGTTTTTATTTATAAGCCTCAATATTACAGTCGTGAACTTTTTTTAAAGGGACATAAATCCTTCCGGTATATCGTGCGACCCGTTGAGAATAGTGTTTGCAACATTTACACAAGTTAGAGTTAATGTCGCACAATCATCTTGCACGAAAGAAAAAAACAAGAAAATGAAATGTGTCGGCAACATTGACATACGTTTAAACTAATGTCGCAAAACTGAGTCATGCAGGAAAGCCAACAGGGATTTATATCCCTTTAAATAATTTTTTTGAAATAGGCAGTGGGGGGGGGGCGCTCAGTTGGTTCGCCTTGGGCGCCAAGGAAGCTAGCAAAGGCCATGGGTTTTAGACTGCATACAAACAACCGTATGGTATCTTGTTTATGGTTTTCATTTTTATTTACTTGATTATGTGGAGATTAGAAAAAAAAGAAAAACTACCATCGACATTGTTAGGCAATTTTGTGTCTTCGTATGGGCCAATTGCTTTCCAAAAGTTAAAAATATAGTAAAATTTCAGTAAGAGTGACACAAATTGGGGGTAGCCTCAAGCAATAGCGTTCTGTCGGGAAAACCAGGAAAATTCAGGGGAAAATCAGGGAATTCATAAATATACACTGAAAGTCAGGAAATTTGAACATTTTCCAGAAAGTCTCTTCTAGCTAATTCGGAATTAATTTTTTACTTCTAAAACCATCACTTAATTACAGTTAAAACCATGACTCTTTTGTTTCATTTCTGATAAAGTGAAAACACCTTAGGCCTAAGTAATGTAGGACGTTACGTGGTAAGTGTGTTTCTAGTTTTGTTCAGATCACGGCATTCCTACTCCTTACCAACACCAGTTAGGGCTATAGTGCAATTTTTGATTCAGCAAAGCAATGCGATATTATTATTGCGATTGGAGTGAAACGTGAAAAAAATTTTTTTTAGTCCTGTACTGCACCTTCCTTCGACCAAAAAATCAGGGAAAAGTGTCAGTATTGGTCTGGAAAACTTGGAAAAA
>JAHWFP010152058.1:3262-35193 GCA_023313725.1 Lithobius niger | reverse complement strand
TGGGCGCCGCCATCTTGGACCGGAAGTGACGTCATCGTGACGTCATCTTGACGTCACATGACCTGTGACGTCACTTCCGTTTTGGGCCGCAACGCATTATTACTACTGGCCTCTATAACAGCAGTTATTTGCATGTGATCAGACTTTTGCCGCACCCTGTGTACCTACGATTTTTCTATATATTTTTCAGTAGGTGTGCTAGTAAGTCTGCTATGGAAGTTAGTATTAATTTACGAACAAACATTTAGTTTTATAATTTTATTCACTCACGCTGAGTAGGCTCAATTAATAAAGTTTGGTATGGTTACAACATATCTACTTACATGAATTAAACGCCCAGTTATCTCGTTTTCATAACCCCGTACTACGTTTATTCCTTTGCACGAAACTTTCTTAGCTCTAGATATCTAGCTCTATATATTTAAGTTGTCTTTAATGTTGGTTTCCAAGCATTAATGTTTGTCCATACGAAATTAGCCAAAGCAGAGACACCATGAAGAAGCTAATGAACAGCTCACGAACAGTAGTACTAAAGTATTTTTGCTATCTTACCTCGAAAGACCAAAGAAGAATTTGAGAGAAAATATAGGTATTACCAACAAGAAAAGTATCAAAAATGAAAGACAAGTTACGGCAGCAAAGCCATAAACGTTGAACATGTGAAAAAGCCATACCAACCACCTTCGAAGGCTGATCTGTTCCATCAAGACCAAATTCAGTTATCCATAAATTAAGCAATTTATGCATATTTATTTACAAGAAACAATTTGCTTAAATGGTGAAAACATTTAGTAGTTTGTAATTTGAGTTTTGTTTGAGACGAGATTTGTTATGGGGTCCACTCAGTGGTTTTGATATTATGCCTTTTGTCCATCCCCTTTACTCTGAGTAAACTTTAAGGTTCACATAATCTGCGGATAAATCATTGTACCTATATTTTACTTCACGACCCTCTTGAGGCTTTAGAGTGTGCAATATATACGTAATTAAAACTTATAAATTTTAAGTTTATAAGTTTCTTTATCATCTAGATGAGAACATTGATGTCACCAGTGACACTCCAGAAAGAATCCACTCAACAAATTCAGCCTTGTTATCGCCATTGTACTCTGAGCCACCATTATATACAACGAGACAAGAAACAGTGTATGAAACATCGGCTCGTCTCTTGTTCATGGCAGTGAAATGGGCCAAGAATTTGCCTTCATTTGCAAGTCTGCCTTTCAGGGATCAGGTAAGTATTATTCAAACCTCTATTACTAATGCTTGCACATTCTGACGATCCATATAGTCAATACAGAATGCAATGCGGTGTAAGGAGACATACGAAAATGAAAGGGAATACGGCAGGAATTACAGCACTATAAATGAACAGATATTGGAGAGAATGAAACGTACTATACATTTTATAATTCCGTGGAATTCCCCGCTGCTGTGAGCTTGGAATATTTAGCCTACTTAGAAGTTCCAAGCATAAGAACCATGCCTTTTTCCAAAATATTTTAAGCAGCGAATGGTAACCGAAATTAGTACACTCCAAAATATATCCCCCAAAAAAACATAAAGCCTCTTATTTTACTCAATGAATCACCACGTCTTGAAACCCACTTAAACGTATTGGTTACAACTAGATTTTTTATCTAACTGGGTTGGCCGACAGTGGCGCCCACTTTACTAAGCAAAGTTTATCAATCTTACACTGATATAAATAAAAGTAACTCTGAGGTAGACTTACTAACAATAAGTAACAAAATGCCGTGTTCAAATTTTCCTAATAAAACACCCAATAAAATAAGTTTACTGTTTAATTCTTTCAAATTTTACTATAAAAAAGTAACAGTGAAAAGGAGGAAGCGGAATTGGGCAGGGCAAAAGCTTGATGAAAATCATGGAGGGTGTGGGATGAAAAATCGGTAGGAGAATGATTTAAAGGATTTAATTTAAAGGCGGGAAGTTACGAACGTCTGAAGCGGCAAGCAGAAGATAGACCAAATAGAAAACATGGTGTAACACCAGTAATCTGCTCAGAAACAAAAAATCAATGATGTTGCATCGATTTTAAGATTATATCCCCCCAAAAAACATAAAGCCTCTTATTTTACTCAACGAATCACCACGTCTTGAAACCCATGCAAACATATTGGTTACAACTAGAATTTTATATAACTGGGTTGACTGACAGTGGCGCCCACTTTACTTTACTAAGTAAAGTTTATCAATGTCACACTGATATAAATAAAAGTAACTCTGAGGTAAACCTAATCTTGTTAATGGCAAAACCAGGGAAAGTGCAGCTGGGGCGGCGGGGGGGGGGGGGGCCGCCCCCCCCCCCCCCCACCTAATCCCGATATGCCATCTCGAATTTTGACATGAGTGACGATAGTAGTACTATTGACATTTGTATTGGGCAGTAGCACAAACAGGTTTGGAAAGGCCGACAATAAGGCTCACTGTTTATCAATGGTAATACCACAAGAGCCTAGTTTATTATAGATAATCTTTCTTGATCGCGAGTTGAATTGCAAACTGAGAAAAATCATGGCACTTCTTCACGAAGTGATTTTAACAGCTTGGGCATGCAACAACTTTTAACCCGATTACATGGCAGCAATAGTTCTGGATGATATTGCTCGTCCTCGATATGACTGTGAAATAGCATCCAACAAACAGAACTACTTCTTGTGTCTGGCAACCTGAGGTACAGCTTCCTAAAAAGTTATGCCCTTCTCAAATAGGGGAATCCCTGTGTGCATCCTTTTTTGGTAGTCTCAGTATTCAGTTCAAGTCAGTAATTCAAAAAGTAATGAGAGCCATCCATCAGTTCTCCCTTTCCTCTGCAGACATATCAGGCCTTGCCTTTGTCAAAGAAGGGCCCTCTATCGCCTAGGTATCGAATGGCTTTATCGCCTATCAAGGTTATTGACAATAAACTGCTGTGGACAACGACACCATGGCAAGTCTGTGCAGCTGCTCTGAACCTGTGGTTCATCGGCAGAGATACCATCTCTATCCGGTGGATGCACAACAATGGAAGGTCAGGGCCCTTGCCCTATCTTTAAATATCATCTTTACCTAAGTGAGACGTACTATGCTGGATGGTCACATTCACCAAAGGGATTCTGGATGCCTTTATGAGAGAGAATATATTCGCCTTTGATTTTATCAAGAAGACACCACGTTTTATTCAGGAGATCACTTTCACCTTCGGCAAAGTGCCAGCGGTCATGGTTAATAGATAAGACAGGAATCAGCATTATTGATCCACATTTGATACTTGTCATTGTCTTCAGATCTCCATTAATCCTGCTCACTGGGCAGACATCATTCCCTGGGACTTCACCAATGTGCAATCACCACCATTCTTACTCACTCGACTTACTCACTGTTTCCTTTTGCGGGGGGTTGACCCTCCTGAATGTTCTTGGTGTCGACGGCCACTTACGGTCCGGCACTTACTTGTTGATTGCCGCCATCTTGATGGTGTTCGTTGTCGGTTCCATCTTCCGCATGACATTGCGCGTCAGTTGGGCGATAAGTCTGTCCTCCTGTCCGGTGTTTTTCAATTTTTGCAGGAGGTACAGATGTATGACAAGATTTAGATTAGGGGTTTGGATAACATCTCTGTAATGTGTGGTGCAGTGGCAACCCGGACCACTGCACTGTGACTGAGGTTGGCGCTAATGACCAAGTTGTCGACGCGCCATTAAGCCTCATTCCCCCCCCCACCATTCTGGTACCTTTGCCTACATGGTGCCATAAGTTGATTACCAGCATAGCGTGCAAACTTGCTTAAAGATCCCGACTTTGTCTTATACCCTTTGTGTTGATTTACCACCGCTTATGCTGACATTTTCTACAGCTTTATGGGACAGTGGTGAGGACGTTTCGAAAGCAGACATTGATTTCATTTCCTTGAAAACGTCAATGATGATGCGAGAGAGAAGTAAAGTGAAGCATATAAGGTTGTGGATCACAGCATCCTAGTTGATATTATTCTTCATATACTTTACGCGAACATGCTGCAGAATTCTTACAGCTCTCTCCAGAGTACGCTAAAGTACAGTAGAACCGTGACCTTGTTCACTGAAGGGAATGGTGCACCCTAAACTTGCACAAATCTTACAGTCCAGTGATTCATGCCTTACTGTCCCATGGTGGTTGCCTCTGATGCCAAAAGACTCTTTTGGTTCTTAATGAACCCTCACAGAGAATACTTGAACACCTTTTATTAAATTGGCAAGGAGCTGCAAAACTGGCACAACCTGACCCATTATCAAGACATTTTTTTTTTTGCCTGAAACATAAAATTTAAAGTCCACAAAGTCATTGTTATTCCTTCAAACAATATGAAGGTGTTAAAGAAGTCTATTTCTCTTCATGAAGCGACTTTCTGTTTATGGATCTTGTCATCGACACCATCCCATTCCTGAAGATGAATAGAAAATAGTCTTCTGGGAAAAACAGCTGGGCTGACCATTGAGCCTTTTCTCCCTGAGAAGTCTGCCGGTGGAAACATGCCAATTCCCATCATGTCAGAACTCAAAGGACTTTTGACATTTGCTTGGAAGAGAGCCTGCAGTCCTCAATAAACACAATGTCTCGATTGAAAGAAGGAAGGATATGGATGGAAAGGCTTGGTTATTTGTATTTAAACGAGTCTGACACTTAATTTAATCAACAATACAATCAGAAGGGATGCAAAAACTAAAGCAAAAAAAAAAGATGAGGGTATGTTACGAAAGAGCCAAGCACACAGACAGGGACGTTTTAATGGGGGGCGGGGGGTTTGGGGGCGGGGGGGGGGCCCCCCCCCCCCCCCCCCCCGAGTTTGGCCAGTTGGCAAATCAGTCGGCAAAATTACATAATTGTTGATCAGTCGACAAATCAGTCGGAGTAATTACATAAATTTTTGGCTAGATGGAAAATTATGTCGGTAAATTTCTGGTTTACATCCCTCCAACTTGTATCCTTCGTGATGTCTCTGCACACAGAGGTTAAAAGCATGTCACTGACAAGCTGCAAAGACAAAGTTCGGCAAACACCTCAGTGTAGACAACTAAAGAGCCAGTGAATAAGCCCAACAGATGCATCTAAAATGCTGCAGCAAACTCGGCTGAAGAGCGAGCCACTGAAAGTAAATCTCAGCTAAATGATGCAGCTGAAAAAATACAAAGCAGAGTACAACCTTAACAAAAATGCAATAAACATATAACCTACTAAGCAGCTGAAATCACAACGTAAAATGAACAAATTAAAGCAGGCTTTTCTCCTTAAAGAACTTGATAGCCGTCATAAGCTTACGTGGATTGTTGCCTAGGATTACCAGCAGTACTCAGCACATCCCATAATGAACAGAGTATGCCTCAAGTAATGGACCCTCAACCAAGATACGAGCATCTGCAAGTGGGACAAAGCAACCGATGTGCACTGAAGCATCCCAACTGTGGAGCAGGTACCCATGCCTTAAGAAAGTGTGACCTATCTGGAGATGGGCTACTTCCACTTTGTCCCAATGACAAGGCCATGGACAAATGCTCGGCTAAGGCACCAGGCTTTACTGTACCAGGTTTTTCTCTACAATCCGATTCCATTTCCCTTCCATAAACCCAGAAGCTTAACCTGAATGATGGAGCAAACTTCAAATGCCGAAACTATTAGATACTTTTCATCTAGGACAAGCCCAAACAGTCATTCAGCAAACTCATTGCGTAGTACCCATGAGCGATCATCTTTTTCTCCCTAGTTCTAGTACTGGCATGAAGATATGTTGCTGGATTGACTGGACCACAGGATTGCATGAATCGAATAAGCTTATACTGAAGATGATAAATTTCTCCTGAGAAAATTCAGCACCTAACTCAGCAATCAGCCTCCTTCATGCAGTTCTGATGTGTAGAAAACATTCATGGTAGCCTGAAAGTGCAGACTTGTTAACCAACAAATAGTCGCAACAAAAACTAGAATAAGTCGTGGATCCATTGTTAAACCTGTTAGGGTTCCATCTGAAGCTGGTCGAAAGCCTGCAATAATCCTTCAAGTATATGTGGGATTTTTAGTCTTATGTACCTATATTTTAGAAATACACACATGAGGGACTGGCCACCACCTTTGCTGCCCTACTCCATCAACTATCTGTGGGAGTTTCAGTCTTGCATAACTGCATTTCAGTAATGGTACACATGAGGGAGTATCCTCCCCTTTGCTGCCCAGAGGGTAAACAAATCCTGCGAAATAGGACTGGCGGCAAAGTGTAAAGTCCCATTTTGCTACGGTGTTAAAGGGCAATTACATCCATTTTGACGTGCATGCTTTACTTTTGGACCACTTACACAATAACTAAACGCAAGAATTGCGGTAAGAATACGTTACGTACCTCCGATTCAACAATTTAATTACTACATCATCAAAACACGACACGGAGATCGCCATTGTTTTGCTGGGACGCGCAGAAATTAATGCCGACAGATGTCACTTTTCGATTTCGACACGCAGCCGAATAAGATAGCTGTATTGACTGTGAGGAGCTCAAGCGTCTGACGGCCTTAGCTGGCCACTACACTGCCGGCCAGCTAAGGCCGTCAGACGCTTGGGTATTCTCAGAGATGGGTATTCTCCAAATTTCATTCATTGCCAGTGTTTGCATCCTTCTTCCCCCACCCCCTACCCATGGAATTGTTGCAGTATTTGAACTTCTGTACGAGGACTGTCAGAGTTGCAATCTCTCTTGCTCAAGAATTACATCAGCATAAAAAAAGAGTCCTTTGTCGGGTTTCTTCTGCCCAATCTTAAATATCCCAATGAAGTGATAACGGGATAACAGCAAGTGTTTAATTTGAAGGGACTAATTCCATCCTGTAGCAAAGCCACTTCAACTTGGAAACTCTTGTTATTATAAATTCATTTATCAAGGAAGAATTCCTGGTAAGCATAGATTTGAATTATGCTTACCTCGTCATCCCTTCACAACCTCTTTCAAATCAATATAGGAGGACTTTTTATTTTTCATTGAGATGAGGTGACTAGGTCTCCAACCAACAATCTCTAGATCACTGCATGGACGCCCGTGTAGCCTGAGCCATTTCTCCAAGGGGACGTGACTCAGGCGACAGGAGAGAGAATTGGATGCAGGGGCATATGTGCAATGATCTGGAGTTGTTGGTCAACTCATCTCAATGAAATATGAGTCCATAATAAAGGGTTACCAAAGGCTATGTATGCTTTTTCGATTTTGTGCTTCTGTGTTTCTTTTTCTCCTGTATGATTTACAGTGAGTTGTGTACTATATTGTTTTACCAATTATTCTGTTATCATTGGAGTTTATCAAAAGTGCTCCAATTTCAATGCTGTATTGCGATGTATGACGTAAGTCTGTTTTTAGAACAATAGGAACTTGAACATCCTTTTTTCTATGTTAGGTTATTCTCCTGGAGGAAGCATGGAGCGAGCTTTTCGTACTGTGTGCTATCCAGTGGTGCATGCCAATGGAGTCTTGTCCCCTCTTCTGCACTACAGAGCATGCACAGACCATTACTAATGTCAAGTCAGCTAATGTGTTAGCTGATGTCCGAACTCTGCAGGAAGTGATGTCTCGATTTAAGACCGTGAGCGTTGACCCTGCAGAGTTTGCCTGCATGAAAGCCGTTGTGCTCTTTAAATCAGGTAATTTCCTTGTTGTGTCCTCTGTTAATACTATGCTATTACATTTTAGCGGTGAGAAACAGTGTAAAGGCACTATTCATCCTGACCTGGTGTCTGTCTGTCATCAGCTGTGTGTCCACGATAACTTTTGAACCCATTGTTTGATACGTTGGACATTTTCCACATGTATTCTATGCTTTATTTGTATATTTACGTTCGATAAATCGATAAAATTATGAGCTGCAGGCTTTGGGTATATTGACTTTCAAAGATCAAAATTATCTGCTATCAGTTCACATGCTACTAATTCAGGGAAATTGATTAGAAATTAATTTACGACTAAAGACTTGAAACATAGCATGTGACACATAGTATTTAAAAGCACGTGCTTCACACCTTTCAATTAATGGTTGAAGACCAATAATACCTAAATTTAACCAACATGCCAACCTTATGAATCTATACAGCTTTTTTATTCTATTAAGAAAATTCCCAACAAGTGGAATTTTGTAATAGTAAAAAACAAATGCCTACAATTCACTCCCACCAAGCATTGTTGCGTAAGCATCAGTGTAAAACCAACATACAATTTGTGTATGAAAAAGGCCTATTTTTTTTGTAATAGAAATACCGCAACTTATAGTTTTGCCTTAAATGCATGGAGAGATCATTCAGGTTCAAACATTTCAGTACAAAAAGATGAATTTAAGATATGGAGAAATATAAATTATGATACCTAACATCCTATGAATGGGTTTAAGATATGGAGTTATGGATTTAACATATCAATGAAATTATGGTGATTATTCTGTACACATTATGATGAGAAAAATCCAGTATTATGATATGAAAGGTAGCAACGCTACATAATGCTGGAATGAGAGCCCAGGCAACATTCTTGAATCCAAAATTTAGAGCTGGAGTACTTATTTCAAGTTCAGGACTTCATAGTTTTATATCGAGTTAGATCCAAATAAATTAGAATTGTATGGCTTCTAAAATTATCAATTTCCTGAAAGAATTACAGACTTTTAATTATTTTCCAAAATTACAAAAGAATTGTGTACATTTGGAATAGGCAAGTTATTGTTTTCTCATGATCGGCATGTATTGGTTTCATTATAAGAAAGCCTGCCAGTCATTAAATGCTGGGCAAGCCCTGGTTCCACGCAGTTCTTAATGCATACTGTTTCTGAATGTTTGCGAGGTCTTGTCTTTTTAACTAATTTTCTGAATACCGTGTTGTGGTATAGGTTAGGCTAAGGCTGTATTGATAATTCTTCATACTGACACCACCATTTTTTTTTACAACAGCGGATTTAAAATACTTTGAGTAGTGTGATAAGGGGTAGACAGTAGGCCACAACCTCATCTTGTATTTACACTATTTACGCATTTTACTACCTACACATCATACAACACAACGATACGTCTCACCAATTCATGATTCAATTCAAGAGTGCACCGAAAAGCGTTTTTTTTTTAATTCCACGCATGCACTTGGATTATTCTTGGATGGTTGCCCATTTCTTCATTTTGTTCACCTCAGTTTCAATTAGCTCCCACTGTCTCTTTTCACAATGGTACTGCCTGCATGAAATAGTCTTATCTTCCTTCATTTCAAAATCGTGTTCTATTACGTTAATTTTTCCAGGTGTGAGAGAAAACAGGCCCGGTAACTGTTCAAAACCTTAAGTAATCTTTCATTCTTATGGCTAGGTAGTTTACCTGCATGCTTGGAAACGCCAAGCCTCTTGTGCAGATAAGCATTTTCCATCAGCCATTCAGGGAACACATTCCCATAGTCATCCGCTTCGTTTGGCTCCTGTTCATCCATTATAGTACTGTTGACAAGCTGTGGCTCAATACAGGGTTTCAATAAGTGAACGAGAAGAAAAGAATGTTTCTTTCTCCTCCTTATTGACACCTCCATGTAATTAGTATCGGATACCTTTCTAACAATGACTTCCAGACCTTCCCACTGTACTTTAAGCTTGTTGGCCAAATGTGAGCATAAATCCAACACCTTGCCATTTACTTTAAACTGTGATGATATGCGGATTTATCAAAATATGTATTTGATTTGTCCTGTGCTCTCAGCATGTTTTCCTCTGCAATTTCCAGTGTGTTTTGATACAACAGTTCACGAATCACTTCATTACTGTTTGTGGCTAACCCTCATCTTTCCAATGTTCTCCTATGAGTCGTAAAGGTGACTTATACTTTCAAAGTTCAAAATTATCTGCTATCAGCTTGGCACACTACTATTTCAGGGAAATCAATCAGAAATTAATTTACTAGTATACTAATTCTAATTATATATACTAATTCCATATTCTAATTCTGCCGGACTAAATCTAGTTGATTCATTAGCACAATTCGCATTGCAAATAGTGCTGGTGCTATAAATTTGTGCCACTGTTCCCTATGTTCAAAATATAGTGCCTCTAAAATGCTTCTAATTTGTGTGACAGTACCGTTCTCCACTGTTGCTTTGTGGCCTCACAGAAGATAATGTGTGTGCCACATTTTTTTTAACTATGAGGTGGTCAGTTCCGACGTGAAAACCTCAGTTCCTAGTTTGCTTTGTAGAAATGGTGGGAAGCCTCGACAAAAACCTTCATCATGAAATCCACCAGTTTCCTAATTCGCCTTAGCATAGGAGTCCACTCAACAAGCTTTTTTTGTAGCACAAAGCATTGTAAGCAAATAGTGGTGATTTTTGCAGTTTGTGGCAAAAGTCCAATTACATCTAAGACAACAGGAACACATTTCATGAGTGCCCTTCCAACATCTGTAGGTTTCCCCAACATGTTGACAAACGTCACATGATTACACACCTTCTTCAATCGCCTTGAAACAACGAGGAAATAATATTCTTTCAAATAAGTTAAATTTCTTGACACCAATGTGCCTAGTATATGGTCTAGCAATTAATTTGGCCTTAAACTTAGTATTGGAATCACTAACTGTGCACTAGTTATTCTTAATTTAGGCTGAAAATACCGACGGTAGATTAATCCCTTCCTCATGTAATACAAAACTCCATTTACGACATCACCAGAATGGCCATTTCTCATAATCTGAAGAATGAGATTCTCTTCTTGGTCCTTTATAAAGTCATCTCTAGAAATGCCCACTAACTACTCAGTGCAACTTACCTTGGCAGGGGCCAATTTCAGCAGGTCTCCTTCCCCTTCTTCCTTTCTCGTTTAATGGGGTTTGCTCCCTGACTGGCTCATCTGTAGGCCCTTGGGGCATTTCCTTCAGATTTATCCTTCATTTTTCTAACTGCAGAACGAGTTAGGCCTTAACTGCCTATGGTTCCAACCCTTTATCACTTGTTTGTAACAAAGTATTGCTCCGATTACTGAGTAGATAATAAAAATGCATGGAAGGATATTAGTGACCCCTGCTAGAACATAATGGTAACCAAATCTCTCATCTTGCAATTTCACCATGGCTATGGGAATACAGGCATTTTTGAAGAGTCAGAGGTAGCCACACATATTCACCTGTTTAATCATTTTCGTTAAAAGTGATCATCAAAATCATAAGTGGCTCCGCAATCTCTTAGGCCTGCTGTCTTTACACCATTTACTGATAAACCAAGTCTGCAAGGCTAGAACATACCAAGTCTACAAGGCTAGGACAGTGGTTTTCAACCCATGGGTCGTGACCACAAATGGGGTCGCGGGCGTCCTATCAGGGGTCGCAATACATAAGCAGGAAAAAAAAGTACTTTTTTTAAATCTTTTAAAATTAAAATCTTTTTTCCCTGAAATTTAGCGATATTTCATATCTTACGTGATAATTAATAATTATAATTATTATTGATTATGTATATTGTATAATTCTATAAAATACGAGGGCTATTTTTTTTTATGAACAAATGACGACGCAAAAAAGTGTTGGATTTCTGGGGTCTGCCTCGGATCCTTCTGGGTGAGCTCACGTTGCTCCCCCAGACCCCCTAGTTGTGAAACCGACGGGCGAAGGAATTTACTTGGCGGGGGGGGGGGAATGCAGGGTCACGGAAAAAAATTTGTAGGGAGGGGGGTCGCGGTTTGAAAAAGGTTCCGAACCACTGCTCTAGGAGATCTTCTTGCATAGTACCATTATTATGGCACAACAATACCTTATCTGACTTACACTATGATTTTATATGGCCGGACAAGCTGCAGCCCCAACATAATTACAAGTGAATGTTTATTTAATTCCTTTGACAATTCATTGTCTTTGTTTGACACTACTTTGCGTCGTTCCCCATTCTTTTGTTTACTGGCGTTGTTGTTGCCTTTATCATTTGTGCTGAATTACTACTTAAACCTTTTTTCATTTAAACCCTACCGCCAACACAGTAGAAATATAGCCTATATGTTGCAGAAGCTTTCGTTTAATCATGTGCACATTCCCAATTGCCACCTTCTCCTCATTCAAACTTTGGCTTCAAGTAGTTGCCAGCAACAACCTGTCATGCAGGCAAGCTACCTCCATCACCTCCTGCACAATGGTAACAAGCACACCAAAGAATGGTTACTAAACCTTTCTTTGCAGGATGATGGGTTTGGCTTGCGAGGACGTTTGATTTCCCATTCATCAGAAACCACTAGCCTCTTTATCTGTGTAGATGTCGTCCCTGTTCAACAAATACAATTGTATCTCCTGCGGGATTGAATGCAAGTACTGTTCCAGGTCAATAAGCTCAAATGCGTGTTTATAATCGTTTACACACTGTTTAGCCACCAACAATCACGACAGATCTACTAATGTGTAACCATATTCTGTGTATGATACTGTAGGCTTACGTGAAGCATGACGGGAACGTTGCCTAATAGCAACGGTTTCTGCATTTAATGTGTGCTTACGTGACAAAGAGTGCTTCACTAATTTTTAATTATCGCTGTCTTATGGTAACATACGTGCAAGAATTTCCATACATTTACTTGGAATAAAAGCCATAAGTCTAAACACCTATGTGTTCTCAGGTAACTTAAGCTTTTCGTGCATTCTTTTAAAGTTGATTAAAAACAGCATGAAGTCTTGGCCTTGCTAGTCATAACCAGCCATAATTTTTGACATGTCATAGTTATTATTACGACTTTGACTGCTGTAGTCTGGTTTTGATTGGGCGTAGCACTACTGGACCCATTTTGGCAGACAACACTCGTCCTCACGCTTCTCCCTTTCTTCATGTTCATGCTCTCAAACCTTTCCTCAACCTGTTTCTCCCCCCCCCCCCCCGAGATTAGTTACTTTCTTTTGCCGAGTCCTGTACTCTTTTTCTCTCTGCCGTACGATGATGTAATCATAACGTTATCTTCTTTGATATGTTCTGCCGTAGAGCACTATGTAACATGACTATTATTTACGCATTGGTACCAGTTTAGGTTAAGTTATTTTATTTCGCAAATCAATTAATTCTGAATTAAGCAAAGACCGTAGTAAATCTTTCATTACTGATTAATTCAAATGAAAAATTAAATACTTTATATGACTACGGCACTTAAAACTGGAGTAAAAAATAATAATTTGTGACTAGAAAAATATGCCAAAATAGTGATACTGGGATGTTAAATTGTTTCAAAACAAAAACCATTAATGCCACACAAGCTCATAACTAAAGATCTTCCAGCCTTTATACTTTTGCAAGAAATCCAACCCTGTAACTTCAGTAGATAACAATTAGACTACATGCAAAGAATTTAAACTAAGCCTAAACACTTTACCTTTGCTTATTTAACAACATCTGTAAAGAACGTAATTCAACTATGTTACAAAGCCTTGAGTATAAAAGTCTAAAAAAGAAAGTAAGAGAGATTAAAAAATGTCCCCGCCCCCACCCCAAAATGACCCACCCGAAAACATGTGCGAATCTCAATTAAAATTACTTACCAAGCTTCGAGCTTGATCCAGATTTGCAAAGAGCCCTTCTTTCTTTCCATCAGTAGCCATGGAACTGCCTACAATTTGTTGTAGTATGGGTTAGACTGAAGACTCTACTGGTAATTCTTCTTGCTGCTGCCACCATTTTTTGCTGGGTCATACTTCGTGTCGTGTGACAATTAGTAGATAGTAAGTCACAACCTTGAGCTTTTATTTTACACTATTTACACACTTTCCTACACTGTAAAAACTAAGCATCTTAAAATTCGTAAGATGCATCTGAAATTCAGTCGTTTCGTTGATGAGCCTCCTGAAAACCGTAAAACCATCTTAATTTAAGATGCAATGGATCTGTGCTTTGAAGATTTAAGACATCACCAGTTTAAGATGCGTCTTAATTTCAGATGTGTTTCATTTAAGATGCCATTAAACGTAAGATACTATTATTACTACTATTATTATCAGATGGAAAACACGCGAAATAAATGTTTTAAGATGTTTTGCTGTTTAAGACGCCATAGTTTTCAGTTGCCAAATTCATCCAGTGTATAAAATAGCACCAATTTCAGATGTCCACGCAGTTAGATGGTTTATTTTTAAGTTGGAAAAGAGAGAAAGTTGGAAATTTGTAAGAAGACAATTATTTTAAGTGGGGAAACTGGCAAAGACGGGTACATTTTAAGATGTCAACCTATTTTAAGCTGCAAAACAGGCAAAGTTGCTAACATTTTAAGATGGTAATTTTTAAAGTTGTTAAACAAGCAAAGATGCCATCGTTTTAAGACGGCACAATGTATTAAATCAGAAACGAATTGAAGTTGCCAACATTTTAAGGGGGCAGTTTACTGAGTTGGAAAATAAATAAGTT
Organism: Lithobius niger; assembly: GCA_023313725.1. Taxonomy (NCBI): domain Eukaryota; kingdom Metazoa; phylum Arthropoda; class Chilopoda; order Lithobiomorpha; family Lithobiidae; genus Lithobius; species Lithobius niger. Next base: position 20,801 of record JAHWFP010152058.1, on the reverse strand, counting down.
GTAGTGTTTTAGATGGATAAATTATTTTTGGTCAACACAACGCACAATATTATTTGGACCTTGTGAAATACTTCAATTAAAACTCCACTCATTGTTATTAAATGCAAACAGGAATTAAACAAAAAAATTATTTTTACTCCTGTTTTCAATATTTGTTCTGAAAATAGCACATAATGAATTCACATAAAGAACCATGCATACAATAACACATTAAAATGCATAATTACTTTTACATTAATTATAATAAATACACAGCTTAGACCAAAAAAATACCCGTCTCCTAACCCCCCCCCCTTCCCCTTTTTCCACCCGACTAACACCAACGTGATACCGCCGGTTTCATTTCATACAGATGATGTTGAAAAGAATGCCTTCAACATCATCGTAAAGATGCCTTGGCTGTCACATTTCAACTGCTAATATTATAAACAAATGAAAATAAGATGGTTGCGTTTAATAGACGTCATCGTAATGGGATGTCAGCATGTAAGATGCCAGATACGTAAGAGGCCTACCAAAGCATCTGCCTTTAAGATGCCAAACTGCTAAGATGGCGAATACATCTTAAAAGCAAAACGCTCAGAAACGTCACTGCGGATTTATCCTACTTCGAGTGAAAACAAATATTGTGCTAATCCAAAGTTAACTGTAGTCACGTTCTTAAAAAATCAATTGGTCTTTTTCTTTCTACAGCCTATGGATAACCTAACCGAATGCTAAGACATCTACATAATTAACGAAAGTAGCAAACTCTTTTGACTTCCATAACGATTGTAGACGGTGCGTTACGCTGGGGTGGCTAACTAACAAAATTCCACATTCACTTTGAACTCATTTTTAACACGATGTTGTCTTACGTTGGACCATGGCTAGTAAACTAACTGGCCCGATCTACAATGAATTAGAGGGGGTACACAAAATGGACGCCACGACCGTCCCATTTCTTGAGGTCTGTTCGGGAATTGGTAAATCGTATCGGTGAATTTTTGTACGGTGAGTCGCGACATCTATTGACATCTAGTAGCGGTTTTCAAAATATAATTTTAATTTTACATAGATTTGCGTCACTGATTTTTATTATGTATTGAGGTGTTTTTTCGTTTTTAAGCTATAACTCAGCCACAGTTAAGCTATTTCTCTGTGCTTGGGAGGGAAAAAAAGCGACACGTTCGTGTATTCAGAAAGTGTTGCAAGGGAAGGAACGTTAGCCTTTTTTTACGGACGGTGTCGCCCTCGGTTGACAGAACGAGGCAACATAACGAATCATCGCGTAAGTGGCGTTTTCGGCGGCCATATTGCCAACCCAGTCTCGTAATGCTATTTTTCATCCAAGATCCGGCCAGTACTGTAAATATCCCTGGTTGGACAGTCAAGTTATGAGGACTAAGATGTCTTGTGATTGGGAAGTTATATTCACAAGCTGCTTTGCAGCTCAGGTGCCTAGGCTGTCAGATTTGAACAGCTAACATTATAATAAATAAAAGAAAAGAAAATGGTCGAGTTTGCTAGACGTCATCGTTGTGAGATGTCAGCATTATAAGATGGCGGATATGTAAGATGCCTTTTTTAAAGATGCCTTTTTTTAAGATGCCGGATATGTAAGATGCCTTTTTTAAGATGCGGGATACGTAAGGTGCCTACCAAAGCATCTGCCTTTAAGCTGCTAAACTGCTAAGATGGCGAAAACATCTTAAAAACGGATGCAAAATTTTAAGATGCTTAAGCATCTTACTTTAAGACGGCAATACCGTCTTACTGTAAGATGCCAAAAACGTCTTAAAAACGGATGCAAATTTCACATCTTACTTTAAGATGCTTATTTTTTGCAGTGTATGTATGCAACATAAAACATAACTGAACATCTGACCAATTCACGGTCCAAGTCAAGAGTGTCTCCAAAAACGGTTTTCGTTTTTACACGCCCCCAAAATTCTACATATACACAAAATGCTCGTAAACAAAACACAATTGGTCAGTTCTTGTCCTCCTATTTTAGTCCTATAAGATTTATTATTTCATTCCCATTTGGGGGTCAAAACCTGACAGGTGTGAAGCCGGCTAGACGAAAATGGGAGGATCTGCAGAAAAATAATAGTGTCATAAAGTCATTAACACAAAACATACACACCCGAAGACACGGCTGGTCACAGCAAAAGTTTGAAGCTACGTAAAATGCGGCATTTGCGTTCACATTTCTTTTACATTTTCAGATGCTCGAGGCTTAAAAGATCCACAACAGGTTGAAAATTTACAAGATCAAGCTCATGTTATGTTAGGACAGCACGTTAGAACCCAGCACCCTGGCCAGCCAGTGAGGTAAACGTTTGTACATACGTAGTTTTGTCATTACTTATTGGAAGTGGCTATTTACAGGTACAGTACCTGCAAACAACTGGCTATTTACAGGTACTATACCTGTAAGTAATCGACTATTTACAGGTACTGTACCGGTGAGCTATTGGTTATTTACAGGTACAGTACCTGCAAGCAACTGGCTATTTACAGGTACTATGTTTATAAGCAACTGGCTACCATAAAACTACTGAACTTGTGTTCTTCCTCATTATTTACTAATGCTAGGCACATAAAGAATAATTATTTCGATTATTGCAGTTTGATTTCACATTAAAGTACGATCTGCCTGAATATTCGAAGGTCATCTAAGAAAACCCTGAAAATTCCAGTAATATGTACAGTACAGCCTTACCCGAGGAAGCATCAAATTACATAGCCATACGACAAACCTTTCAACAGCATTGACTTATCAGAGCTAACATTGTGAGCGTGGCATGTGATTTTTTAACGTGAAATATACAGTCAAACTCGTACGAAAGCCTGACAATAGCGTGTTTCAGTTAAGTTTGTGTTAAGCGATCAAAAACAATTACTATGACTCAACTAGCGTCGCACCCGGGAGGTGTGGGGGCTGGGGTAGATCCTCGCCAGATCCTCGCGTTTGTTGCAAGTAAAAAAAATTGTGAAACTTGATTTTCTTAACTTTACAAAGGTACTAAAATTGCTGGAAATGAATTATTTTTTGGGAAGCCCTCCTTCTAGACAGACCCCTAGCTGAATTGTGGGACTTCATTTTCAATTTTTTATTTATTTTGCTCTCACCCCCTGCCAACATATTTTGTAACAACTAACAAGCTAATCTGCACACATTACATTTACATGATTTTTCATTTCTATGTGTATCTCATAAACCAGATCAGACAACATGTTCATTCATGAAACCCAAATGAATCCGATTAATTGCAGCTTCGTTAAAAGACAACACCGCACTAGCCAAAAGACGAAAAATCGTGCATACACACATTACATTTACATAGTTTCTTTCTACTGTGTTAATTTCTTAACTGATCAGGCATGGTGGTTATTCATCAAATCCATATAAGCCTAGGCTAGATATGAACGAAAACAACATTTTACTGTTTACTGTTTTTTTTTACGAAAATCGCACGATTCTACCCCCGGCGCCATCTGTTGTCTTTTATATCGTTAAATCCTACAGCAAGCGAAGGAATCCACGAACCATGAACAAACAAATATTATCAAGAAAGTAAACATTAGATAAGCGTAAATAACTTAATCTAAGAAAATATGGTAAGTTTTCAAGCACCAGTGAACAATCTATAACGGTTAACGATATAATTGATAACAGATGGCGCCACTGTACAGTCGTATAATTTTTCCATTCGAATAAATGTGACTAATAAATCCGCTTTTGCAACGCTTAAAACGACTGCACAAAGTTCACGTTTTCAGGTAGATTTGGCCCATATCGCTTACATCTGCCCCAGTTAACATCACATTTGTGAGAATGTTAAGAGATTGATCGTCTTAGCCACAAGTGGTTATAATCGTTGAGTCTGTAGCCTAACTCAAGCGCCTTCCCGCAAAATTCACACTTATAAGGCGTTTTGTCGAAGATTGTATCAGCACACTTCTGAAATTACACGATAAACGTGGCTTTAAAGCACATCTAATGACCAAAAACCATGAACAAACAAATTTATCAAAAACGTAAAGGTTAGCTGAGGCTGCGTAAATTAATATGAGAGAATCCAATACGTTCTCAATCACCAGTGAACAATGCTAAAAGTTAATGACACAAAATGACAACAGATGGCGCCACGGAATTGTGCGATGTTTGTTTCACATTCACGAACACGCAACGTTTTATATACTCGAAACGGTAGCTTAACGTCCACGTTTTCAGTTAAAAATCTGGCCCAGATTCCTCAAATTTGGCGTGGTTAACATCAATTGTGATTACAGATTTGGTTATCTTGGCCACCAGTGAGTCTGTAACTCAAAAGCCTTCCCGCAAAATTTACATTTGGAAGGCGTTTTGTCGAAGCACAGCTCTGGAATTACGCGTAAGACGTGACTTTAACGCACAACTGCGGACTTCAGCAACGAGAATAATTAGTTACTAAATGAAAACCTTCATTGCGGTTTTTCCATATTTTCGTAATTGTTTTCCTGAAAAATCAAACTACGATTCAGACAGCAATACAGCCGGATGCTTTCGTGCTACTGAAGTATGATGGCTTTGGTGCATTCGCTTTTTGAGCACTACCTGTGAATAGCCAGTAGCTTACCGGTACAGTACCTGTAAATAGTCAATTGCTTACAGGTATAGTACCTGTAAATAGCCAGTTCTTTGCAGGTACTGTACCTGTAAATAGCCACTTCCTTACTTATTTACTAATAAAAGCCAAAACGAGTTCGGGCATGCAGCAGAAGCAAGTCTCTTCACCCATTACTCCAACCCCCTCAAAATGGGGTAGTGAGTGAATATCATTTCAAAAGTTCCTTTGGTGAAAAAAAGTTTTTTTACCTTAGTAAAAAAGCCTGAACTAAGTTTGAGCTTTCAACATTTAAATTTTGTTCCCTCCTGTGTATCTCTTCCTAATTTATTCAGTCCGGTTAGCTTAATCCTGGCCAGCAAACCTTGTTTGTTTGCCTCCTCTCCTTTCGAGTCTCTTGCCCCCTTTCCTTTCGGATTTCTAAATTCATCTCAGTTCAGTCCTAGGTTCTATTTAACTGTTAATCTGGTTTCTTTTTTTTACTAGAGAAAAATAGAACTCTATTTCATTTTCATTCTGTCCTGTATACGTAACTGTTGCCATTGTCACGCTTATGGTGCTGCCGATGCTCCTATTTTAAGTGGAAAACAATTCAACTCAATTTCATTTCTAGGCAATCGAGTCTACTATAGTTGCTAGAGTTTTGATTATGCTTCTCTTATGCTGAAGCCGATGCTCAATATCGCCTCTAAAAAATTATGATGTTAGCTAACCTTTCGTTAGGCAGACAGACCTTTTACAACGGAAATATTCACGTTCTAAAGAGAAACAATTAATTGCCGAAGGATAGGCATAAATTGCAATAAAATTAAAAACATCACAACGTTTCGACTTTTGGATCTACATCGTTCTCAAGTGGAAAACACTAAGAAATCATGGTGAACACAATAACAAATTACCCTAGCCACAACAATTCATGCAATTCAAAAGAAAGAACATGTTACTGTCTTACAGTTCTAATGATGTAAGATTTCGTTGGAATAAAACAAATTAAAGAAAGACAACACAATTCAACAGAACGTGCTGTCTGTCAGTACAACCTACTACCGGAACTACAAATCAACTGCGTGAAGAAAAGTTGGAAGACTGTATTTGATGTTATGGGTCCGTCTGTTTTCATAGGTGTGAATTTTGTAATGTTAGCTGTTTTGCATAAATGAAAATAGTCCTGCAGGTAATTGCTGTCGGTAGATGTTTACGAACAGGGGAGGGATTTTGAAAGAGAATTTTAGTTCCCGGAATATTAGGTTCATGCTCCGTATTTTTAAATACAGTACCAATGAATTTTCCTGTTTTTAAATTTATAATTGATTTCTGGTAACAAATACGCTTGGTAATTAATTTGCTCTGTTTCCTCATCCTTATGAAGGTGGCAGTGCTTCTAGATGGTAGCAGGATGTGCTATGACTGGTGACTTTCATGAATCTTGAATGAATAGTTTGTTGATGGGGTAGGTAGGGTGGGGTAGGGTAGGTGGTGGGGTAAGAGGCACGGAAGCTGGCAATGAAGGGCATTGGGATTTTTTTTTGCTGACCAGTTTGTTTTTATATGAAAAGGGCTTTTTGCGAAATGGTTCAGTGAGTCAGCAATTAGAGTTAGTCTCCAACAGATGGTATTGGGAATGCGAAGCCATGCAGCCAACAGATGGTAATGGGAAGCCATTACAAAGGAATTTACGTCCTAACTCATTTCTAAGTCTAGCCAGTAAGTAATTTGGGTCTGTATACGATTCAAAATTATTAGCCCTTGTTGCTTGATATGGTTTTCGCAAGTGGATTGTTTCAACTTTGTTATAGGAGTTCGCAAATACTGTTATGTACAGAAATACGATGGCCGTACTGTAGTTTTTCGTAAATGCTGATGAGGGATGATATATAACTTTAAAATACCAGTACGAATCTTTGATGGGTAAAGTGCCAAGGAGTCGTCAACAAACTTTTTATAGTACGAAACTTTTTTTTAAATTGGTAGAATTTTCAATTTCATTCGTAACAATGTAACACAAATATGGTGAAATAGACGTCCCCATTGTGACCCCTTGCATTAATGATAAAAAATCTCCCGGATATTACTGGAAAGTATTATTGAAGATGATTTCAATAGCATCAATGAATTTCGAAAAATTCCATTTAAGTGGTTGAAGAGGGCTCAGGTTGCCGAGGATTCAAGTGCAGTCTAACTAGAGAAACACGGCCTTAACATCGAATGAGGTACAATCATGAGCTGGGAAATGGTAGTCCACTATTTTCACAAGTGCCAGGTTTACAACACCTTACAACACCAGGATTCAACTGAAATCCACAACCAAATGAATTTCCTCTATACAAATGCTTCCAGCATTGGTAATAAATATGCAGAAATCAGTTTACTGTTGATCATGCACAAACCCGAAATATTTGCAATCACTGAGTCGTGGCTCAGTCCCGGGACTACCCCACCACAATTCCCAAATTACTCTGTTATTGCCCAAAACGATAAGGTACAACATCGCATTGGTGGTACAATCATATACGTGCACTGCGATTTTCCAGCTACTCTATATTCGCCAATTACCTTGTTCGAGTCAAGTTCATGGTCCAAATTTTCAATTAACAATATTGGTGATCTTTGTAGTGTTATTTATCGATCTCCTAACTGTTGCGACGAAAATAATGAAAGCCTGTTAAACCTTTTAAAATCTGTTAGACAGGAAAATCTTATTATCTTGGGTGATTTTAATTTTCGATTTATTGACTGGAATATGACACACATATTGACACACACTGAAGGGCAGGCCTTCTTGGAGCTAGTGTTGCAGCTCTCATTGACACAGCACGTTGTAAAACCTACTAGGGGTAACTCAGTTTTAGAGTTAGCACTAAACTTAACCCGTCGATTATTAGCTATGTCGAACACATTGGGAGGCTAGGCGCTAGTGATCATGATGTGTTAAAAATTGGGTTACGGTTTACACCCCGACAAAATTCTGGTAAATGTTGTTTAAAATATGATTTTAGCGACGCAGTCTACGTATATCAAGCACTACAGGTCTCTGCTCTTCCTTGCCCAGAATCAGCCGTTCTACACTGGAATGTGTTCTCAAAAAAATCTTAGACACTGTTAAGCACTGTACTAGTCCGATCGTTAAACGTAGCCCAGTTTGGATGTCGTGTGCTTCCGCAAATACGCACAGTCATTGTCAAAAACTCGGGTCAAATTTTAGGAAAACTGGAAATAACAACGTGTTAAAGCAGTACAACATTCTTTCAAAAAATATTAAACGCAATGTCAAAGCAGAAAAAAAACTTTACCAGAAAAACCTAGCGAACAGGGCTGTTAACGATACTAAGGCTTTTTTTTTATTTTTGATATGGCAAGTCTTTTAACTGGACCCGTTATTGGGCCCCTTAAAATTGAGGGTGGGCCATTTATCTGTGACCCATCTCTGCTGGCAAACTTACTATGTAAGGCATTTTCTGAAAATTTTGCTGAAGCCAATATTAATACCAAAGGGTATCAAGGACCGCGGTAGCAAGGACCGCGGTCCTTATGTAAGCCTCAGCATGAACTTCCATCTTAAACGCCATACCTTGAACTCCTATAATTTGGCCCAGACTTCACATAGACCAACGAAATTTGGTATTTGAGGTCGTGTTGTAACTATTTCACTGCATTACAAATTTTAATGACAACAATCGACCCGTTTGGCGCCCACAGCATGGCCATTTCTTGTTGTTGTTGTTGTTGTTGGGACTCTTTGCTCTCACCTGGAGACCGAACCACTGAACAAATTTTTAAGTTCTATAGCTTAAAACGTAGGTATGGACATGCCCTAGGGCCTTTCCCGGCTATTTAATGTAACTACAATATTCTTGAAACGGAAAGCCAAATGGGCTACAACTTTTACTCTCACCTAGATATCGAACCAATGAACCGATTTTCAATTCGTATAGCTTAAAATGTAGGTATTAACACCGATCAGGGCCTTTTGAACACGATTTTAATGTGACTGTAGTATTCTCGTCGGCACAGCAATTATTATTGTAGAGGACTGGGCAGAAATCATTATGTGGGGTAACAAATTTTTTGCAAATCGAGTTAAAAACATGAAATTTGTTAACCAGTACTTCTAACAGTAAAAATCGAACCAGCCATGGAACCCTTTTAAATACCCCAAAATCCCTCCCCCCCCCCCCCCCCCCCCGGTGATGCCTCCCAGGAGTTGGGCAACAAATTCTTACAGATCAAGCTAAAAACGTGAAATTTGGTGCACAAGTCATTCTAAGCACCCCATAAAACGAATCAGCCATGGAAAAGGCTCTCTGATAACAGTTATTTTAAGGTGATTACACTATTCTTTTCTGTGTTATTCTTGCTGAAACAAGAAAAAAAATAAGGGATATAAGTATTAAAAAACGCTTAAGCATATCAAATACGGATGTAAGTCTTAAAAAACTTAAAGCCCTAAAGGAACAGATATTAGAAAAAGACAAGTAAGCCATCACAGTCGCACTAATACGTGTAATAGAAGCTCCAGCTTGTTTTTTGGGTCACTGGAGATTCTTTTACACGTATTAGTGCGACGCTGATGGCTTACATGTATTTTTCTAATATCTGTTCCTTTAGTGCTTTAAGTTTTTTAAGGCTTACATCTGTATTTTATACGCTTAAGCGTTTTTTAATACTAATTACAATACATTTCCACAATTTTTGTACACCACCACTTATTTTTAATGCTGATAATCTTAAAATAACGTTTTCCAAATTAAATTGTGACTCTGCAACCGATCCAGATGGAATTCCAGCTTCATTCCTCGTGCGCTGTCAAGAACCCTTAATCCTTGAATTGGTTGTACTATTCAATAACTTTTGCGCACACTCTTTTGTTCCCTCATCCTGGCGTAAAGCAACTATTACACCGATTTTCAAAAAAAGGAAGTATCTCTGATGAAAATAACTATAGGCCAATTAGTATTACCTGCCACCTGTCAAAAATTTTTGAATCTGTCTTAAAAGAGCACATTACTGGATTTGTTACAATGCAAGATATTTAATCACACCAAATCAACATGGTTTTCGCTCTAGCTCCTCAACCATTACAAGTTTGCTCGTTTTCTACTCTTCTGTTTGTGATGCATTGGACAAAAATACACCGGTTGATTGTTTATAATAGGACTGCATGAAGGCCTCATGATTTGTTAATTCACAAACTACAAATGTTTGGTATTACAGGTCTAACAAATCAGTGACTTCGCAGCTGGCTGTATGGTCGTGCCCATTGTGTCACCGTTAAGGGGTCCACTTCAAATTCAGTGTCATTTACTAGCAGAGTTGTACACAAGGCTCTGTTCTAGGTTCGCTGCTTTTCACTTTCTACTTTAATGACTTCGGTTAGATTGTATAAATCGGCTGGTGAAATATGCAGATGATACAAAAATTGGTGCATCCCTTTCACAAGCCATAAAAGGTGTATATCTGCAACGTGATATCGATAAATTGTACTTCTGGTCTTGCACTTAGCATTTACCAATTCATCCCAGTAAATCCTTCTTGATGCGTTTCGGGAGGAGGAATTGCATCACACCGTACTATTGGGGAAACACAAAACTTAACTCCCAAATTAACATTACCGATTTACGGATAATTATTGATCCTGATCTTAGCTTCCAGGCACACATTGCCAGCATTATACGTAAATCAGCTGGTCTGATCATGTTGATCAACCGAACTATCATTTCACGAACATGAAATGTGTATTTGCGGTTGTACCTTCTCGTGAGGCCTATTCTGGAATTCAGAGTGGACCTTTGCCTCCCCTACCTACACAAACACCTCAGTGCTATCGAAAAGGTGCAACGTCGTGTTACCAAGAGACGTTACGTGATGGCATGTCAAACTACTCGTATACACAACGACTTCAGTTTCTAAAACTACTCTCACTTTGGTGGCGGTTTACTCGTGGTAGAAGACTATCACCACATAAAAGATTTTACTTCAGAACTATGGTGGCCCAAACGCTAGAGCAATTTTTGAACTAAACCCGTCCTCGCGAATGCGCGGACACCCTTTTAAACTCTTTCTTAAACAAGTGACACATAATTTTTCAAAGAATTATTTCTTTAACAGAGTTATTCTATTATGGAACTCTCTTCCATCGGTTGTAGTACTTGCACCTACTACAAATACTTTAAAGGTCGACTAGATGGTTATGTGCGCAAGTCCACTGATCTTGTTGTGAGTTACGTTGATTAATCATTTCACTGAGCTTACAAATGCTTGTTACATTAAATGTCAATGCTTCACCCTTCGATAACTTGTTAATTTGCCTTTGTGACCTTTCCTATAGACAATTATCCTGGTATTGTGACCTGCACTGGTTTTGCTAATTTTTTGTGTGTGAAATTGTGTTTTTTTTTTGGCCTTCCTTTGAAGGCTTACTGTTACTTGGTTGCAACTGACATTTTGTATGCTGCACAGCCTGTGGCATCTGTGGCATCGCAGATGTAACGTTATTAAAGTTAAAGTTAAGTATAGTTGAATTTTCTGCGCTAGTCCACGCTTTGCAGCTTTGGTCTCACGCTACTCGCTAGCTGGCTGGACTCGCGTAAGTGGAGTTTGGCCTATAGGATAGTTGATCTGTCGGGACACATTAGGTGCACTTGGTGATGAAATTTGAAACATGACTAGAGCCTTTGGCTTATTACTTTTATTTTTCTTTCTTTTACTTATATTTAAACATAACTAAAGCCTTTGGCATACTATTATTATTTTTAAACAAATTTTATGATTGTAAATTTTAATTGTATTGGGCCTGCTATATTGATAGTCTTGCCTTATTGTACAATTAATGCATTTTTAAATTGGGTTATGTAAATTTTAATCTCGGCTAGGTGTAAGTGGATACAATGTATCCTTCCTAGTCCTCATGGCAAATAGTCGTTGGGATGGTTTGTCAAATTATAAAATTCTAATATTGAGCTTTTTTTTCGGTAAGTTGCAAAGTTCAAAGGTTTGGTGCTGGGAAAAGTTATTGGCATTGTTAGATTTCAAAGCTGCTCGTAATGACTGAACAGACAATGTAGGAATTGTATATCTGTGTGGGCACCTAGTGTGGTGCTTGATTCCAGAGTAGCAATAAGTTTAAGCACAATAGTTTTTAAACTAGGTGCAGGTACAAACTTATGGTCAAGAGTAAATGTTTTTGGCAAGACGTGGCAAGTCATTTCTAGTTATTTATGAACCAATGTTTTGAGGGAAGAAACTTTTTCTTTTGTAATGTTGACCAGGTCAAGTTACATCATAGGGTCTGGGGGTTGGGTGGCCCACCTTTTTTGATAACATCGTCCTTTGGGTGCCAAGCAATGTGTGGAGCTCTTCCTTAACGAGTGAAGTAAACTTGCGTTTGTTAGGTGGTGGTTATTGGATATTCGCCACTGTTTATTTCTGGTTATTGGGTCAATCACAGCGCCAGTTATCACTTTGGTATACAGAGACCTTGAATAACGAATTTATTTGTTTAACTTAAAACAACTATAGCTTTCACTGCTGTGGCCGGTTCTGCTTAATTCTACCACACGCATATGGTTCTCGGCGTTGATTTCGAATCATTGTTACAAAGTCGTTGGTAAGAGAACCCACGTCTAGTGGATTATCTTACAGCCCACTAGTGGTTCCCCAACAATGTAGCAAGGAAAGTTTGTCGAAAGAACAGTTTCGTTGTTGTCTGAAAGGGTATTTCGGAATCAAGCTACAATGCAATGACAAGCAAATTTTATGCTTATTTATGCTTATTTTTAATACTTTTTTTAATACTTAGTAGTGGTTATTGACATACTTTTGCAACAATGGTCCCTCTGTACGTGATTTATTGTGATAGTTTTGTTCTTACTTAGCCTCACGTGTAGAGGGACCATTCTTGCAAAAGTATGCCAATAACTAATTTATCACCATACTTTAAACATTTTTTTTCCGTTTGTAGATGAATTCGAGTCGTTTTATGTCATTTTTTTTAAATATCGTCCATTGTTTTTCTCCCTGGCCTTCAACAATCATTGGCCGCTACAATGTTATTATAACATTATTATTGTTCATTGTTATTAAGTGTAGCAGTAGTTATTTATTCACTCAAAACCAAAACTGGTATAAGAGAAGCCGCTAAGGTTAATACTATTAGCCAAGTTAATCGCATCTATTAACTATAATGTCTTCCGCTAGTTTTCGGGAAAAGGGTGGAACGAGGTCTTCCCCGATCTTGAGCTTCTCGGGAGCTAGGGGATAGTCGTTATGCGAGTCGTGAAGCTCCACGGGGTATTCTAGGTCGACTTCGAGTATATATCCGACATCCGCATCGTCCGGCACGGTGTCAACGTCTAAGTTCCAAATTTCTTCCTTGGTCAAGTAGCGGAATCCGTTGTAGGGGAGACAAGCTCTCATGGCGAAACCGTACAAGTTATTCATATCCAAGTAAATTATGTAAATGGAAGGTTTGCCGGGATTGAAATTGGCCAGATGTTTGTTGTTCGCCTTCGAATATCTCTTGCAAATAAACGACACGCCACCTCTGATCCCGGAAGTTATCATGTTGTGTTTTCCCGAGTGTAAAAACAACTCCAACTTAGATTCCTGCATTCTCAACAGTGCCGCCTAACTAAATCCCGGAGTAGAGATGTAGTAGCAGGGATCCAACTTGTTGTTGGCGAGGCATATTTTTCTGAAATCTTCGAAGATGTCGGCGAGTAGGAAAACGTCGGTCATCTGGTAGATTTCGTGATAGGTGCCGAATTTCTTTACTTTCATCTTGAGCCACAGGTTGAGCGCTCTCACATACTCCTCACCCGCCAACTCTTCATCCTTCAGTTGAGAGAAAAAGCATTTTCGAGAGGGAAGCTCTTCTTTTTCGAAGACGGACATGTCGGTAACGTACTCGTAGGGGTAAACGCCCTTCCGGGTCAGCAGATCTACAGCGCTCTCTCGCGTGGCTTCTTCGACGAACCAAGAGGATTTTAAACCAGAGTCTAAAGCCGCCTCGAAAATCGGGAAGCTCCTGCGGTGTAGGACCAAAGTATCCAGCGAAGCTTTAAGGAAATTCACGCTATCTATGAATCGAAGGCTTATCCCGCTGATTAACCTCTTGATCGTCATACTCTGAAAACGCTCGGCATTCCGACCGATAACGTCGACTTGTCCCTTAAACATGTGCACTGCGGGTACGAGAAGATGCATGTCGTACCCTTCTAGACCGTGGAATACGACTGGGATGGTTCTGTTTTCTCGAGCGTTGAGATTACATTTCAAGTGAGCCGGTCCTCTATATTTTCCGCTAATATGACAGTGATCCCTAACTTTAGTGTTGGGGTCGCCTTTCGAAACCAAAAAGGGGAAGGGTTTTCCGCAATAGTGACAGACTTTGGCTTCTTCGTAACTGACTTGTTCGGCGGGGGAAAGATTGAGGGGTAGTATCCTTTTCAACAACTCGTTATAATTTTGCGCCTCTTTCTTCATGCGTTTATAAAAAAACTTCCGCCGCATCTTCTCCCAAGTAGTAGTCTCGATTAACGATCTCCCCGTTCTGACCGATCATGACGTAACTGAAGCTGCAAGGCGCGTGTCGATGTATTTGGGTGGTCGAGCTCGTCGATGGTCCAGGTTGAGCAGTGTGGATAGGCAGGAGTAGACACTCGAAGTCGGCGTAGATGATGCGAGGAAAGGTGTTTTGACGGTTAAAATATCGAAACTCAAGAAAGTTGCCTCCTTGAGCCTTAAATCGGAGGGCTTGCGCCGAATTGATTTTGACGCATTCGTTTCGGTGAACTAAAAGCATCCATTTCATTCCAAATCCTGCGAAACAGTTTCGGCAATAGTATTTGGCGTGAGTCCCCGAGCCTTGATAACGTAAAAACGTAGCAATGTCCGTAATGCCGCAGTAATGGGTGTTGTCCGCGTCACTTAACGAGAGAAGGTCTATGGGTAGTTCGTCGTAGTTCTTGGAAACTCTGAGCGGGTACAATCCCTCGTCATCGTTAAAACCGACGATGTTGATAGAAAGGTCGTTCAGGTTTTCAAACTTTTTCATTTCCTCGAACTTGGTCGGGTAAGAGAGAGAGAGCTAGTGTCGAGCATGTCTTCGAGCCCTTCGTGATCTTCGGGGTTAGTGCTGTCTAACCCCAAGCCCTACGATAGCGTAGAGTATAGAAAACATTTTGAATCGTTTCGATTTAGGTTTACCACCGATTTCGCCTTGGCCTCGAGTTTTCTAGGGAGTGGAATATACGACGAAGCTCGCATCGGTCGATACTCCGCCACTCTGATGATCAAGTTGGTGATTCGTTTTATAGCCACTTCCTTTCATGGCATAAACGTCAATGGATTCTTGAATTTTACAGAATGCTTCGTCCAATACAGCAGGAATGTCGTTCGGGTTGTATAATTCCGAATATCTGGACCAAAAACCTGTCCCCGATAATGTCTCGTCTCTAAAAAATTCGATTCCCAAACAAAGCTGCATCTTACAATTAACCATCTGCTCCAGACAAATTACTAGCAGATTTTGCAAAGCAACGCGTGCAGACAGGCAGAAGCAAAGTGGATCACCGAATTCTTCCGACAGTGGCATTTCGTATCTTCGGTGACAAAGTCCATGCGTTCGTAAAAGACAGTGATTGTTGAGATAATCGGGTAAATCGTCTACGAAACAAGCGCATTCTTCCCAGTCAGAGGGGTGATTCGAACGTAGATGGTTTCGCAGCAGATGCTGTGTATGGAAAGTTTCTCGGCAATAAGTGCAGGTGAAAACGGTTTTGAGTTTTATTTCAGAAACGAGAAATCTTTTTTTTAAATAACGAGGAATAAAAACATATGGTACAACTTCAAATTTTTACCTTTTTAAAAAAAAAAATATTGAGGAACAAAAATGTTTTGTCCTTTTTTTATATTGAGGAACAAAAAGTTGGAAGGATGGGGACAAAAATTTCTTGAACCGTTTACGAGTGCCATTTCATTTTAGACCGATAATATCCAGCTATTAGAAGTATGAGTACTTAAGAGGATAAACTGCTAATATTATCCATCCAACTATTAAATATGGAATCATATCCCTTCCACTTAACGAAGTAGAGCATTTTCCCATCTGTACCTTTCTTTCGTCTTAATACTTTTTCCACTAAAAATAAATCGGGGACGAGAGTTTTTTGAAATTCTTGTTCGTAAAAACCTCTGAGCACCGGTGCATTCAATTCGTCTTTTAATAGATAAGTGACAGGTTCAGTTTTTTGTACTTTACGGATCGTGAAAACTTCGTTAGTAAAATTTTGTAAATACTCTTTATTACAAATTTTCTTAACTTTAGAAATTCTGACTTTATTTCCTACGACAAATTTAGTTTTTTTCAACGATTGTTTCGGTTTAATTTTCACTGACGATTCGTTACGTCTGGTTACTTCCCTCGGTTTTAGTTTAGTTGCGGAGTGAACCGTGTCATTGTACCGTGAAACTAACTCATCAATAATGTGTACCCATTGATAGTTCCCGTGCTTGGTGAATTGTTTCCACATGCGAGTTTTCAGCATTCTGTTGAAACGTTCTACAACACTCGGTATCTTCTCAGAGTGGGTAGAGTACATGTTGATGTTGTGACACTTAAGGAGTGCTTTGAAGTCTTTATTGTAGAATTCGCTACCTAAATCGACTTGTAAATTTTTAGGGGGTGTCGTTCCTTCGAGAATCTTCTTAACAGCTTCCGTGACGACTGCACCGGATTTTGATTTAAGGGGAATGGCCCAAGAAAACTTGGACATGACGTTAATGCAAGTCAGTAGGTAATTAAATCCTTTATTAACGTTAGAGTAAGGTATCATTTCTACCAAGTCAGCTTGCCATAGATCATTCAGACTCCGCACAATCACTTTTCACCTCGGAAAATGTTTCCGCGTCGGTTTGTGGAGTTCGTTTACGAGTTGATCCATTTCGGTTTTTTTTTCTTCCCATTCCGAACTTGAGCTTCGTCCCCATGATTTTTTTAACGATCGCAGCGGCTAATTTTTCTCTCCAAGAGGTCGAAGGTTCCTTATGTAATTTTCGAGCTTTAGATATAAGCATTTCATCGGCGATGTGCCATTCGTTTAAATTTGAGTTTTTTGAGTAGGCAATGTCATGTTCTTTACACGCCTCATCCAGTTTATTTATTCCAGGATCCCCTCTAGCTAATGTAGCAAAATGTACCTGTCATTAAAATATATTGAACCCACCTTGTTTATTTAAAATATGCATTTCAATTCTGGGGGGCTAACTTGATGGTAGCCACCCAAAGTTATGCAATCGTTATAAAAACTAATGTACCATGAAGTACTTTCAATGTACCCAATGAACCAGCAATTACAATTCATTGAACCCATACTGGCTTATAGAAATTTGCATATTAATTATAATGGGCCATGGGGGGCCAGCCCCTCAAACGTGTGCAATCGTTATAAAAACTAATGTACCATGAAGTACTTTCAATGTACCCAATGCACCAGCAATTAAAATTCATTGAACCCCTACCGGCTTAGAGAAATTTGCATATTAATTATAATGGGCCATGGGGGGCCAGCCCCCCCCAAACGTGTGCAATCGTTATAAAAACTAATGTACCATGAAGTACTTTCAATGTACCCAATGTACCAGCAATTAAAATTCATTGAACCCATACTGGCTTAGAGAAATTTGCATATTAATTATAATGGGCCATGGGGGGGCCAGCCCCCCAAACGTGTGCAATCGTTATAAAAACTAATGTACCATGAAGTACTTTCAATGTACCCAATGTACCAGTAATTAAAATTCATTGAACCCTTACCGGCTTAGAGAAATTTGCATATTAATTATAATGGGCCATGGGGGGGGCAGCCCTCAAAACGTGTGCAATCGTTATAAAAACGAATGTACCATGAAGTACTTTCAATGTACCCAATGTACCAGCAATTAAAATT
>JAHWFP010152057.1:14607-49252 GCA_023313725.1 Lithobius niger | reverse complement strand
TTTGGTTTTGGGTGGATTATTAATCTTACTCGCCACCGCCAGAGCTTATGGGCTGAAGCCAACTCCAGTAAGAAAAAAATTTATGTAACAAAGAACAAACGTATCCGCTAAGTTTTTTAAAACATGCCCCAAATCTGGAGTCATTCTTGTGCATGCTACTGGCTGAAGGGGCGTAAAAATGGTTAATTGCCCCCCCAGAAAAAATATTTATTTACGCCACTGCCTACATCGGCCTATTGGATGACGGAGAATCTGGAACGTGGATGCTATGTTCAGAATATGGGCAACGCTATCGAAATGCTGAACAGGCGCCTGTAACTTTAAATTAGTAAAATAACAAAAAAGTTGAGATCATGCGACCACATTCACACACCTTATCCGATTCCGACTCGGGACACCTGAAGTTGAATCGGAACTGTGCTGGAAATAGGAGCTGATCCGCACCTGTTACAGTGAAGAACAAAACAGCTTTGCCTACTAAAATGCTACGCAAACAGGGGACACAAACAGTGACGCAGTAGCAACGGTAAGTGGCGGTTTGTTGACTGATTTTGGAAACCTTGTATAGGTTTGTCTGCAACTTCGCCACTACAGCAAGAGATGGCAGCACTTACGGAAGCTTCTTTTCTACAGTGGCCGATCCAAGGGTGAGGTGAGGTGCAGCTGCTGCACCCCCACGTTCCATTTTGGGACGTTCAGGTGACTCCGGCCCCCCGCCCCCCATGGCTCTACTGGCGGCTGATAATGTGATAAACCTGCACCACGCACACCAGTCTAGATCCGCCAGTGCCCTTCTATCTATGTCTATGGTAGATTTCAATCGCCTTTTTTGGTGTGTTTCGTACGGCAACTTTTATTGTAGGAGCTTTTGGTAAAGGAATGTGGTTGAAAGAGAGACTATGTATCTGGTGCGCCAATGGCTATTTAGACCGGACTCGAAATTCAACCAGCACTGAAGGGTTTGAAACACTACCTAACGATAAAGGAGGTTGATTAAGGAGTTTTTACCCTTTGTTCTCTCAATGCACACTGAATTTTCCAAAGTAGCTAGTAAATGCTAGGAACACGCTCAGCTTCCATCCGTAATGATCTAAGGACTTGGCGGCTGCTGCGAAATCGTACATCCAGTCAGATGTGATTTAACACTCGAAAAGAAAATGCAGTCCCCGGATGTTACGACGGGCGTTTCTTTATATATAGAACACTTGCCCCTTTATGGAATGTCCAACGAAATACACGAGTTGGTGGAAACTGATTAGGAACGTAAAATTAAAGTTGAAATTTCAAATTTGTAAGACTTTATATAAGTGAGCAAAATTATCTCTGCACAGAATTAATTGCCTTCAATGCACAGTATACTTTCGCTCAAAAATAGCTATATCAAATGCAGAAACAAGAGCTAGTTTAACAGTAAGTCTGTCCATCAAGTATTTGGGGGGCCGGCCCCCCGATTCGAGTGAGTATTCTATTGTTAGAGTTTGAAATGGTACATCAAACAGCCAACCGAATAACATTTCCGACAAATGGAATTAGTTTGGCGTTTGATATATAGCAACAACTTCAAACAGCGAAAAACCTGCCAAAAATACTTAATAAGATTCCTTTTGGATTGATATGCAGGTCTAAAAAATCGTCCCTTATTAAATCAAACCTTAAAGGTGCCTATTCACCATCTAGCACCGTCTACCATTATTTAGTTCTATGTAGCACCTGATTTCAATAAGCGAAGGAATACGCAAAGAAATTTCTTTTTATACAACAAACCAGCCACGTGCCTCCTTAATTATTTAATGTACAGTTGGTGCATGCTCGTGCACTAGGGAGCAAGAGGTTAAGGTTAACGATATCACTGTCACTGGATGGCGTCCATCTAGCGGTTCAAAATCTTCGGTTCAAACCGGTCAATATATAGAAAAATGCGCCCGTGATGTCGTTGGGCTTAACTTTACCACTTGCTTCCTGGTTTATCTGGGCGCACCAACTTTACACTCAATAATTAGGGAGACACATGTCTTGTTTGTTGTGTAAAAAGAAATGTATTTATGGGTTCCTTCGCCTGTTGAAAGTAAGGGCTAGACAGAACGAATGACAAATGACTATGGATGCTGCAGATTGCCTTTTGGTGACAACCCCAACTTAAAAATCGTTTCAGAAGGATCCATTTCGTTTTGGTGTTTTTATTAGTGATCGATAAAACTGACCGAATTACCAGTCATTGCTGTTTTCGCTAACTTCAATTTATATGTTTTCATGTTTTACAGTTACAGTGTATTCTTCCATCTTTGATACCGAAAATTCGCAAAACAATAACAACCGTCTAGACCAACTGATAAAGACAACGGAGATAATAAATAACCCTAAAAATGAAAACAAGAACGAACGGTAAGTATATGATTAAGGCTATCAACAGCTCTATTTCCAATATTCCACTATCACTTTCTTTCCAAAACAAGTGGTTCATCACACCTCAATTCTGATACACGAATGTACAGATGATAAAGGAAAAAGAAAATGTGTCCAACAAGTGCACTACCATTTAAAATACCAATGAAGCAAGCAGTCTGCATTAAAGATTGGCCTTGTTAGGATACACAATACACTAGTCTGAGAAGAAAGAAAAGACTACTGCCTCGACTGGGACTCGAACCCAGGACATCCCGACTAGTAAACGGGATGTCCTGGGTTCGAGTCCCAGTCGGGGCAGTAGTTTTTTCTGTCTTTCTCAGACTAGTGTATTGTGTATCCTCACAAGGTCAGTCTTTAATGCAGACTGCTTGCTTTATTTACCCTTTACCTTGTGATTTCTTTCTTTATTTAAAATACCAGTTTTCTTCTTCCAGATCCGGAAATTAACGGTACACATTAACAGATTTAAATGGCAAATAACGGCACAAACGTTCCTATTTTACAATAGACCTTTTTAAACACATTGTTACCCGGCTTCGCCCGGGGGTTTTGTTAACAGACCCTTGCTTGCTTTGTTGGTCCCTTGCTTGGCCAGATTATCGCTGTGTTCGGTTGGTGTTGCCAATTGTCTACAGCACGTGACTGCCCCTCGCCTTTCCTCCCCTTCCTTTTCCCTCGCCTTCTTCATCCCCACCCCACCTGCCTCCGCTGACGTCACAATGCAGCAATGCAGCTCAACTGCAGCTCAAGGAGTTTCTAACAGCTTACGCACATGCGCACAAGTCACACCAGTTTGCACGCTTCCATTAACGTCACTTAATGAGTTGTTGAACGGCCAACCTTTCTATATATTATTCCGTAGATCTTGGAGAGAAATGTTTCAGGAATCTACTAGCTGTTTCAGACGTTAACATACGCCAGTCTAGTAAGACGTCATGTTTTCACACTTCCGTTAGTTGTCGCATCGGGTGTTGTTTCTCTTGGTACGCGGACACCGGACAGTTAGGCACCGAACACTGAGGCACCCCAATGTAGGCACTGGACAAATAGGCACTCGGACATACAGGCACTCGGACAAATAGGCACCAAGTTAATTTTTTTTTTTAATTGGGATGGAATGTCCTCAAATTGGGGGATGGGGGAGAAAAAAAGTTTGCTGTAAAATGTTCGTAGAGTTCAAAACTGCTAATGATGGTTAGCATCTTTATTACACTAGTATCTCTGATGTCATGTGTTAGCCGCAGTGAGCGCGGCAGTGTAATTTGGAACATTAATTCACTACCAAAAAATTTCTGGAAAATATGCAAAAACTCCCCCAACGGTCCCAAACTAAGTGCCCCAGATTTAAAACAAACGATACGGAATTTGAGGGCAATCCATCCCAATTAAAAAATAAAATAAAATAAAACATGGTGCCTATTTGTCCTGCGTCTATATGTACAGGTGTCTATTTGGTCGGGTGCCAATTTGTCCGAGTGCCTATGAGTCCGGTGCCTAAGTGTCCTACATCCGTTTCTCTTCGGGTGTAGCCTAGAGAAATTTATTTTTTTGTTTTGTTTTTACTTATAGGGAGCACGAACCCAAACTGAGTTACATGCCCCACGACGAGGAGAGGGACTTACCATTTAGCGGGAGAAATCCAATGGAAAACCTAGGGCCCTTGACATGCCACAGTCGACATGAGCACCAGACACCACAGCACAATGCCCTTCTCGTCCCGAAAATGCCAGGCGGACTTTAGCTTACAGCCCATTGTTAGCCGATAGTTTTCAGTCAACAATGACCAGGAGTGGTTAACGCTCGTTAAACCCTTTAAACCCTTTTTATCAGTCAACAATACATGTCTTAATAATTACGCAGAAAAACGGGCCTCGAGCAAATCGAGTCACCCATGTCTCCTCGAAAGCTATAGACTCAATTGTGCAATTATGATAGGACGAAATCTAAGTCTAACGAGGTATTTCAATGCACAACTGTCAGCCGTATAAACAAGACCTGTTGGGGACGTAAGCGTATAGGTAGGCGCTTAATGCCGCTTTCAGGGAGACGATGGGAGTGATGGGGAAGGGGGCTTAAACTTCTTTGATGAACCTACGTGTACAGGGAAGGCCTTAAATTGTTGACCCATCACATACTGAAGCTGGTGCGAGAGGAAAAGTGGGTTTTGGGGTGAGGGTTGCAAAGGGGGAAGATAAAAAAAAAAAAAGGCACAGTTTTTTTATTGCTCTCTGGAGGCGGGGGTGGGGGAAAATAGTGCTTGACTTATTATCTTCTGTAGTTTTTCTTTTCGCTGTATTTTTTTTTATCTCATAATTATACCGCCCTAACCCTTCCCCTCCCAATTGAAAGTCCGAAGCGACTGTGCCAATTCAAATCATGATACGGAGTTTAGAAATTTGAAGCAACGAAATAAAGTCGTGCAGACTATACCCCCCCCCCCCCCCCCCCATCCACGGCCATTCCCAAAAATGAAAAAAAAAACCTACATGCGTTGGTCGTCTAGGTTACTTTATCAAACTCAAGTATTTTTTTATACACCCAAGCACGTGCCTGTGCGTCTTGCCCCACTTTTGAAATTATCTTATCGAAGAGCGTCTGGAGTAACTATGTCAATACGGGAGGTATCGCGCTGGTAAACAATGAAACCTGAAACTAAATTTCGAATTCTGATGTGGAAGAAAAAAAATCCGAAAAGTATCTAAGTTTTTACAAAATTGTGGAAGTGTTTCCAATTTATGTTTATAAAACTTAAAAATTCCCACAGTAAACATTTCTGTCGTATATATATAAATAAATTGCGCGATAAAGCCCGTGTCTTGTTGAATGGAATATTGAGTTGAATTGTTGAGACTTTAGGTGCCTCTCTCAAGTAACTCAAAATAAAACTGCCGAGTGCACAGCATAATTTATGAGCAAAGTCATAAAGTGACAAAAGTTGCAGTACAGTAATTAAGCTACCGTCGTGGCTACCGTACTACCGTAAAATTAGTTTTGAGCAACTATTTTTTTTAGGGATCGTTAACACTTTGGTTAATGCCGACGCTAAAATAAACTGGATAGCGGGGCAAGGCCAGGCAGCGTTTTGACTTGGGTGGGCAGCAGCATTTTAAGTCAACCACGATTATCACAAATTCCTCTCCCACCACCAACTCTCAGCAGTGTTTTTTACCAGGTTGGTTCTCAAACGATTCAGACATATTTTCAGATTAAGCTGACCTACGAGCCGACCAGAGCGGGGAGAAAGTATGGCTTCCGTTCCTTAGGCCTGTGCTTCAATGCGGCCCCCAGTTACATGAACACACACATAAATTCGAACGAAAAGCCACAACAGCAAACACACACAAAAAACGGGACCTAAGCGTACTAATCCAACAAAGTAAGAGGCCCACAAAAAATTTGGAGCGGGGGGGGCCCCCCCATCATACCTCGGGATGGTCCTGTATACTACAAACCTAAGCCAAGTTGGGTTAAAGGCAAATGTTTTGGTGTGTTGATATATGGTTTTGATATATCAATCCTTTTTTAAATTGTGTATTCGACTTAACTCCACTACCGTGCAGATGTGTAAAAGTGGCACGTCAACAAGAAATTGGTTTTCAACACTTTGCTAATACCTTTTGCCTAGAGGCCGAACCATTCTCAACTTAGTCACCTCTTTATAAGTTTTTGGTTTGGTCTTAATTTTGATGTAATTTGTTTTATTTAGTTAGTTTTGGTGTGTTGATATGACTCCTTTGAGCGGCCGAACCACTCTCAACTTGGTGGCCTTTTTACCAGTTTTTGGCTGTGTTTATTTTGCTTTGTTTTTACAGTTGGTTTATTTTTCGTGAATTGGACGTGAATACAATTTCTTTGGCAACGTTGTTCAGATTTATCGTACTACACTAGTGTGTGTCTAGGCACGCACGTCAGTATACACGTTCTCATTGTCCGAACTTTGGCTGTCCAATGAAAGACGATGCCGACAATACTAACAATGGTTATAACAATATTTTCGTACTTATGCGCCATCCACGCCATCTCCGTTACACCCCTAGGCTCCAAACCATAAGAGGTACGCAGTTCGTATCGTACTGCAGCCCTTCGTCCAATTTCATAGCTGGAAGCCTTCCCGTTATCTCGGTATCAATGAATAATCACCCTATGGACATTACCATCGGGATGAGCGGACTAGGATCAACTAGTTACACATTTGCAACGTTATTGAGGGTCAGATTATGCCTTGAAAGCAGCTTAGCTGGCATTCCTACACGAGTTAATTTTTGTCAGGTGGGTCATTGCTCTTGATTTAAACACAATTTAAGCTTTTGTACCGCATTATTATTTTTCTCCAAGTACCTGAAAAGTGCCCCACTCTGTTTCAGGATATTAGATACTAACGCTAGGCGTCGCGCTACAATGGTTTACAGCCTCGACAATTGAATTGATGCGATGTTTGTTGTGATGATTGTTGCCTAACTTGGCGCAACACACTAGCGTGTGTCTAGATTTAGTAGGTAAAACTTATTGTAAAACCATGAGTCTACTAATGTAGATATTGGGCATTTGTGGTTCATAGTCTTGTCTACAAATGTAGACAATGGCACCTATGGGAGAAACTGAATAGTCTTATAACAGTGAGAATAACTTAGTAATGGATGAAGACCATTTAGAAGGATTTAAATGAATTTTAAGCAGAAAATAATACAGAGGCAAAGATCTAGTAGATGACAAAATTTCAATTCAAAGTCATCAACTTATACACTGAAAAACGTAAGAATATTCCAGTTGTTAATACTGGAGAAAGTGGCACAAATATACTACTAGTAAAAGTAAAACGTGTTTTCAGTGTTCTAAATGCAAGGTTTAGGTTACCTCATGCTTTTGAAACTATCGTGGTGTTAATTTGAGCACAGTAATAACGTAGGCAAGCAAGTAAAGAAGCAAATTTAATTTTTCCTTGGGACATCCTCATATGCCCAAAGTCTACACATGTAGACACGCTGTATTTTTTTTTTGTTATAAAATAAAAAAAAATTGGTTCTTTTAGTGCCTAATACACAAAAAACAAAATTTCTGAACAAACCGGAAGTACCAATGGGCAACAAAGGGTTAACTTATTTTGAATTTTAATATAGTTGGGAAGGTGGTATCAAATTATAAATTTCTTACTTAACAGTGAAATCATGGTGACCGAAAAATGTTTTCGTTACCCTGAAGGTCCTAGCTCGTTTCAATATTTTGGGTAGAAATAGGCCTAAATGCTTTAAAACTTTTCGGGGCAAATGGGTGGGCACAGAAAAATTGGGGGGGGGGGAAGGGGGGGCTGCCCATATAACCCACGTTCTCTTTTAGCGTCCGTACTTATACTTGTTGCTTTCCCTGCAGTGAAGCCAACGTTACCAATTTGGTATCTAGACACACGCTAGCGTATCGCCGCCAAGTAACAGTAAACCAATTGTACACATCCAATTGTTAAAAGATATTATTGATGAAAAAAAGGCAGCCTCACTAGCAGACTGTGTCTTGTAACTGAAACAAGCTTATACCTGATTTCAGCATACTGGTGTAAATTCCCCATGCGGTAGAAATCTTTGCAAATCGTTTGAATCAGTTGTCTTGGGTCCAGTAACGAAGAAAACCTCAATATTAAAATATGGGAACGTGTTCTTTATGGAGAAAAAGTGCCCTCAATAACTTAATTTGTATTACTAGTAACTAGTAACAAGCTAATCCACAGGTTCCCATGTTAATTCTCATAGGGTATAAAGACACCTAGGTATAGCTCACTAGGGAAAGTTGACAAATCTAAATTTCGGCAAACAGGTAAAGCGTCATATGGGGAAGTGCCTTTTCCTAAAATGGGGGTTGCAGGTAGAAGCACGTGGTCCTGAAGTGGCGCGTAAGTGCAAAATTATTGTTGTAACCATTGTTTGTATTGTCATTCAACAGTAGATTATAACATGCTTAAGTGTTACACGCTTATCGTTTCAGTACTTAATTGTCAGAATACATTGTTGTTGCAAAGAGGTGGTTCACTTATGCCGCAAGTTAAGTTTAGAGGTTAGTTTAGTTTTTAGCAGGGTGTTTGGCTTCGGGCCACGGCCTGAATATAAATTTCTCATTACTGGTTCACTAAGACACAGGGTATCTTTTATTGCATAGGTATTGCGTAAGTCCTTGCAATTACCATACTCTTATGCTTGTTATTAATTTATTTGGAGTGGCAAAGGCAAATGTGAAAATTATGAAAGAGAAAATTTATAGACATAAATACCTCTAGACAAAAAAAGTAGAGGTTACGATTAGACCGTGGAATTCTTTGTACATTCACAGGAGTATGAAAGTTGTGATATCCACCCAAAACCAAAACTTGCATAGGAGAAGCCATCAAGTTTCCAAAAAGGGTTGGCTTTTGAAAGTAGTGATATCATACAACCAGGGAAAAGCCGCCAAGGTTAATCCTATTAGCCGAGTTAATCGCACCTACTAATAGGCTAGTTCGAAGGCTAAATGAAAACTTGAGGATTGCTTGCGGCCATCAGAGAAGAAATGCAAATAAATACCAAAGCCCAACGAAGCATTAAGTAAAAATGCACAACCCGATGTGAATTGTCTAACGGAAAGAGGGAAACAAGCCAAACTAAAGAAAATTATGCACTAGTATTAACGGAGTACAATAGTGTACTATTCTACTGCCTATGGCCACAAGCATTCTCGAATAGAATGTTGGGATTGAGCCCTCGTCATTAATGCGTCATCTTTATGGCAGTAGAAGAATGGCCACAACGATAAAGGCATTATATCAGTCATCTGGGGATGGAATGGGTTGCCAATTCAAATCCGGGTCATGTGACCCCAATGAAACATCAGGGTTCAGACAATTTTTTAATTCTCAGTTTCTCTGACATTTCTAGGTTTTCCAGGTGTATCCAATGGCAATTTCCAGGTGTTTACAAGATGTTTAGTTAAGGAAACAGGCAGTATAGCTAATGTTTTTATTAATATTTGTACGAAAATAATCCAACATCACCGAAAATAGCTGTTTATATACTAGCCCAGACGGGACTAACCGCTTTTTCATCACAGGTATTGGTACTAGCCTAAGATTTAGTTTATTGAAGTTATGTCTAAAATACTTCAACATATTAAAGTGCAAATTAAAATATTTTTTATTTTAATTTGTCTTATTTTAGGATTTTGTTTCTGATCTGCTAATTCAATGGCACTTACAGATCTCAGACACAGACACAAGGCATATATCAAATTTCCCTGTCTTTTCCCTGGTTTTTAAAAAATAATTCTTGTTTTCCCTGAAATTTCCCTGACATTTTGGCTCAATTTTCATTTTCCCTGAGATTTCCCTGACATTTTGGCTCAATTTTCATTTTCCCTGAGATTTCCCTGACATTTTGACTCAATTTTCATTTTCCCTGAGATTTCCCTGAGATTTTGGCTCAATTTCCATTTTCCCCGAGATTTCCCGGTTCTGCAGGTTTTGTCTGAACCCTGAACATAAGTGCGGACTTAACATGTAGCTTACCGTGTGGCTTACAGTATTGCTTATTGCTAGTGTATGATTTTCGTTGATTGGCTTGTTTTAAGCTTTCCTCTTTACAATACACACCGAGTTATGCTTATTTACCTAATGCGCCGTTGAACCTAGGCATTTATTTGCATTCCTTCTCCATTACGTGCATCACACGTCGAATCCAATTACCGCACTTGCTTAGTTTTTTAAAGAACTACATTTGTCTTTGCCTCGCTAGTTCATTCACGACAAGGTGTGATGACCGCAGAGCCGACTGATATATACATTAAAAAAAAACTTGCCTATATAGCGAGACTTGGGAGTTTTCATCCCAGTCGGCCTTGGTAAAGAATTCCACGTCAGTATCATGACGCCCCCATTGAGACCACAGTCTGCGGCGATTGTAGGGAAATGAAACAAGTAACTAATGCTTGCATAGATGCAACGGCCCATTTATGAACTTGACTGGCAGTAGAAAGAGATCCAGTAAGGGAGAGGGACAGCCTGGGGATTCAAACCGATAAACCTCAGCCATGAAAGTGGGAGAGACATTGTCCGCAGCTGTGAAGACACCCACAGCTCCTGAAGGAAGGATCCTGATATTCTTTACATAGCCTAATCTAAACACACTCATTGGCCGAGAGAACGAAGTGAGACATGAATATGCTATACTAAATTTTGATTTCGTGTGTCTGTCTCTGAGTGTTTTTCTATTTGGGACACAAGAACGTTTTCAATTTTGCTCCGATTTGGTTCGAATTACTGAGTGGAGTTTTGGTGCATGGGAGAAACGAGTTCAAAGGTTAAAAGCGTATACCTCAAATATTTTAGGGATGGGGCCGAAACTCGACGTAGATAGAACACTGGGCAGAAATCACATAAGTGAAGCAGCTAAGGTTTCTGGCCAGTAAACACAGAAAATGAAGGAATGCATTTTTCGCTCAGCCGAGTAATTGACTGTGATCTTCAGAATCCAATTAAATGGCGTGATGATAATTTCTCATCTAATTAAAACTTATCAAGTATGAAGAATCTGGCAACATCTAGCACTGCCTAGTACTATCTAGCACTTGCTTGCATCAAGCGAAGGAATGAACAACGCCATTTTCTTTTAACGAAACAAACAAGCTGCGAGCCTCCTTAAAGGCGCCTGTTCACCCTTTAGTGTTGCCCATATTCTAAACACAGCATCCTCGCTCCAGATTCTCCGTCATCCAATATGCTGATGTGAGTCTCGTGAGCTCGTTTTAGTTATGAAAATCGTGGCGCGGCTAAGAATAGTGCTGTTCAATTTTTTATTTACCGCTATTTTCTTTATATTGCTCGAAGATTCTACGGTGCTAGGGATGCACCGAATACAAAATTTGCCGAATACCGAATATACAACCGAATACTTAAGTTGCCGAATACCGAATATATAACCGAATGGTTAAACTACCGAATACCGAATTATTCGGCACCAAACAATTTACATATTCGGCCGAATACCGAATTATTCGGTTCTGTGCCGAGTAATGGCTGAATATGCCGAATACCGAATTATTCCGCCGAATACTTAACCGAGTACCTGTAATTTAAACATATTTGATCATTTTTTTCTTCTTTTAGAAATGTTAGAAGACAATTCCTCACAAACCAAAAACTAAATGCTTAGCTAAACGTTCTTACATTCCCACAATTGCATAAATTTATACTAAAATGTATTCGGCCGAATACCAACAAATATTAACACTATTCAGCCAAAAACCGAACATCATTATTCGGCCAAAATCACTATGGCCGAATACCAAATATCACTCTTCGGCCGAATACCGAATACTTGAATTTTTGGCCGAATAGGCCGAATACCGAATAATTACCGAATATTCGGTGCATCCCTATACGGTGCTGCATCTAGAAGTAGAAAAGGTGAAAAGGAGCCTTTAAATCCGGCAGAACTCCATTCAGTACGTCAGCATTTAAAGCGTTAAGGTACGTCGGGTGATGAGCTAAGAAACGACGAGAGTTTTGAGCAGCGATAACTATTGATAACCATCACATAGTCACATAAACTAAGCACGTAATGCGTAACTGTTAAGGGGAATTCCCACACCTCTAACATAAGCGATACTAAAACATGTGAAAAAGATGGCATTAACAAGAAGGACGAATTAACCCTTTCACGACCAAGCCAATGGAACTTTTATTTATTGGGCCATAAAAGCCAAAGATACGTACATAACTTCAATCGAAGAAACCTGATTTACGACAGTTGATCCTTTGTGCACATTTCAACGTCTACAATCGGTTTTAAGCATCCCCAAAAAAAGAAACATTTGTGGTTGCCTAGACCAAGCTTTGTTAAGTGCTGAAGTTACATTATTAAGCAGGAAGGGGTTGGGGAGAAGGAGAGGGGGGCGGGGGGACGAAGCTGCATCTCTCGCCTAAACCATAAATTTCAATCAAGAATAATTACGAAATCACAGATGTAATAAAAGACGGTCAAGTCGAGGCTGCAAAGTGGGTGTATCCCTAACGGGCTAAAAATAGATCCATGGCAAACATGCCGGCCCTCAGGTCAACAGGAAGCCAGTGACGCTATCATCATAGCTGTAAGGCCTGCCGGTATCTCTCCAAAAATCTAAGATACAAACGCATAAATCATTGTCGAGTAACGAATTGTTATTATCCATGTAGTACCTCGATGGTACTTACTACAGAAAGGCTGATGGCATCTTGTAGGAATAAGTCCAACTTTACACGAGTGTAGGTTAGTTCTTTGCACGAGGGAAACGGGCCTGTGATTTATCTACCAACGTTCGTAGCTCGCCATGACAACAATGACAGCACGCACACAACAAAGAAGGAATCGTGCTGACGTTGTTTTGCTCAAAAAAGTCGACAATGCGACGAAAATGTCATTGCATTGTTGCTGCATTATTGTTTCGTGTTTGGTGAAGGGATCTGTGCTCGTGTCTATGGATTGTAACTAGGGATGGGTCGGAAACCGAAACCGAAACCAAATTTTCGGTTTTTACTGAAAACCGACACCGAAACCGATTCGGATTTTGTGTTGGTTTTTCGTACGGTGTTTCGAAAATCAAAAAAATTATTTGTTGTTTTACATTTTTTTTTTATAATTATCATTTTCTACGTATAAATGACAGCAAAGCTCCTAGCTATTAAAACGAAAATAGTAGAGGAAAATAGTGGCACAGCTAGACCCACGGTCTATGACGCTGCTGAAAGTGAAAACAGGAGTAAGTTGACGCTAATAATACAACTGTTGCAAGAAAAAAAAATAGGAATATCTGGTTGGGGTGGATGGTGGCAAAAACCGATACCGAAACCGAGGTTTTTTGGGCGTGAAAACCGAAACCGGAACCAAAATCAAAAAAAATGAAACCGACCCATCCCTAATTGTAACTCGATTCCGAAGTGCCCCATCACCGTTCATAACACAGAAACTCAATGACGAATAGCCCCTTCAAACAACTTCTCTTATAATTTTTCTAGGAGTTGTTTGAACGGGCTATTCGGCGTTGAGTTTCCGCGGTAAGAAGGGTGATAAGCATTTCGAATTCGAGCAACAATCCAGAAATAAAAGCAGAGAACCATTGTTGGCTAACTGGGTTATTCGTCGTTGTGCGATGACGGAAGCTTTCGGATCTTGAAGTGTTGCGGTAAGACAATAAACGTGTAATTATAGGTTGGACAGCCGATCGGTTTTAATTTTTAAATTTATTTTTATTTAGTTCATATCGCTCCTTTGTAGGCCGAACCATTCTCAACTTGGTGACCTTTTTTGGCTTTATTTAGAAATTTTGTTTATTTTCGTGAATAGGGCAGTGACACGACGTAGTATTATTGTGTATAACTCTATGGTGGAGCCAGTAACTGGGTTAGCTGCAAGGAGCACTGAAGGGAGAAAGGAAGAATGTCTTTTTGAAGCCAATGCAATTAGACTGGATTTCTTAAGCCTATACCGCGCGATTTTTGTTGGAGAAAACAACGTTCTTTTAAGCCTAAGAAACCCGCTCTCAAAGCACTGTCTTGACTAGAAGAGCCGTTTTTGCCGTTACATTTTAATCTAGTGCACCTTGTAGCTATTACCTCCAAATGGTGTCGCGTAGCCAATATGACGTCAGTTGACGCCGCTTTTTGGAAGTAGACACAGTTTCGTTGGCAACGTTGTTTAGATTTGTGACGACACACTAGCGTGTGTCTAGATACGCACATCAGTATACACGTTGTCATTGTCCGAAGTTTGGCCGTCCAATCAGAGACGATGCAGACAATACTAACAATGGTTAGAACAATACTTTCGTAATTACGCGCCCTTCCACGCCATTCCTGTTACACCCCCAGGCTGTAAACCAGAAAAGGTATACAGTTCGTATCGTATCGTACTCCAGCCATTCGTCAAATTTCATAGCTGGAAGCCTTCCCGCTATCTTTATCTCGGTATCGGTGAATAATCACCCTATGGACATTAACATGGGGATGGGCGGACTAGAAACTAATAACACGTTTACAACGTCATTGAGGGTAGAATTTTGCATTGAAAGCTGCGTAGCTGACATTCCTACACAAGTCAATTTTTGTCAGGTAGGGTCATTACTCTCCATTTTACCACAATTTAAGCTTTTGTGCTGCATTATTATTTTTCCCAAAGTACCTGAAATGTGCTCAACTATATGCTTCAGGATATAAGACACTTATGCTATGGCGTCGCGCTACAATTGATTAGGTCCTCGACAATTGAATTGATGTAATGTTTGTTGCCTAACTTGGCGCGACACAATAGCGTGTGTCTTGATTCTGTATGGATCTGGTAATGGTTACTTCGAACTGAGCAGATGCATATAAGACAGTCCTATTAGTCTATGTGGTAGTTGAAATAATGTGGCACTTTGTTATACAAGTAAGCCGCTTTGTAGGTATTCATATTAGACCCAAGGGATCAATTTTCGAAGGGGACCTAAAAGAACCGCCTTAGGTTTCAAAATGGAGGCCATTTTTTCAAAATGGCGTCCAATTTCCTTTTTAATTTACGTTATACTGTTGAGTAAGGTATTAATTCCAACTAACTTTTTGTGCAGAAAATGATGGTAACCTTAAAAGATTGTATCAATTAAAAGTGATCCTTTTTTTCCCACTGTTTTTCAAAATGGCGTCTAATTTTCAACTTTTTTATTCAAGCTTGTTTTACTAACAGGTGACACATCATGCCACACTAAATTGGCATCCCTAAACACGATGGTGCCCTCAAAAAGAATGTTGGGTATTGATCTTTATAGTTATTTTCCAGCTTGATGTCAGCTGCTCTAATTGATTTTTATTGTTATTTACCAGATAAATTTTAACTAGCGTCCAATTCTAACAGCAGCAGAATTTGTCCCAAATGGGTCCCAAACGCATTCGAGTTGCTAGCTCACATCTTTGTAAAGCTTCTCAGTTCGACTGGACTAAGTGTTGCTTGTGTAGAAAAAGTGGCGGAGATCATCTCTGCAGTACTGCACAAAATAAAGACAGCGCAACATAGGCTACAAAACACTTGGTGACATTCTCCAGAAATTGTCTGAACTTGACAGCTGCCTGGAGATATACATTTGCAATCCTTAAATGATAGTGACGTGTTGCAGCAAACTTTATTTCTACACTCTGCACGGTGGCATAGGTCATGTTTCAACCGATTCAATAACAAGAATGTCACCTGTGCTCAGGAACGTGTACGCAAGAATCTTCAGACTTCTAAGTGCTCTCCCAGACTTAGAAGAGCAGGGGATATCAAGTGAGGTTCGTTTAAGAAAAGGCTCTCATCATCTGTTAATAGCGATAAATCAGAAGTGTTTCATCTGTGACTGTGGTCCGAAGTGGAATGACACCTTAAGAAATACTTCCACATTAGAAATGGCTGTTGGACATTTAGAAATTTCCAATGGACAGTCAAAGACGCAGTAAAGCCCCTTGGTGACAGCAAACTTACTGGGGCTCTCGGTAGTGGTGATTTAATACCACAGGAGGCTAAATATCACCAATCATGAGGCATGGTTGGTTTTGAAGAAAGAACATTTTGCCGGCCACCAGCCAGGCCGGCTAAAAATGGTTTCTTTTTTGCCTAAAACATACTTAACCTGATAATTTAGCATTACATTGTCCTCAATTAATGTTTGAAGACAATGTAATGCTAAATTATCAGGTTAACATGTTTGGTAAACAAAGAAAGTGTTTTTGCAGTTTTTTTTTGTCTTGTATTTCGTGGTAGCAGGTTCTTGGTTTAGAAGAACAGTGGCCTTAACAACACCGTAGAACTCTGTCTGGCAAGTCTGGCACTTGCTTGCTTGAATGGCTCATATCTACATACAGACAGTGATATGGTCGTTCCTCTTCCTCACCAGCATTTGATGGAATCTGGAACATTGAAATGCCTGTATCATGAAATGAATTTTGGGGTCTGATACGACTTAGGCATGGTTGATGTTGTCATACGCACCTACACTAAAGAGAGCACTGCGGAATGTTAATGGATACAGTACTTTTCTTCCTTTGCTCATTGAACCAGTTTTAGAGAGAGCCGATGCAATTTCCTTCACTCGATTTGTGCAACTGGAGAGTCTCCTCACAAATACGCGAAACATCTAAGCTTTCTGCGCTTCAGGTTTTGTTGTATGTCAATATAAATGGGTAGGGGTGGTTTGTGGGTTTTATAATGTCTCACAATCTCTCCACCTGGAGGCCGACTCTTACAATTATCACAGCTAGCTGCATGGAGTCCTTTATTTCAGAAGAACCATACAAAAACAAATCAACAGCTGAAAGCAGGGATGAAGGAGATGATAATCCTCGTTCATTCACTTCAAGCAAACCATTAAACTCTTATTTTAGAAGCAGAGATATCATTGTACAAGCAGCTAAAGAAACGATGAAAGTAAATTGCATCTTCTTGAAGGTTCTTAAAGGTATAGCTCGAAATACATTTGTGGGGTTCACATACAAGCACATATTCCTTGCCGCATTTATCTGCTCGCACTTGCGAAAAGTGGGATAACATTCTCTCACAGTTCCTGGTGGGGTAGATTGTAGGTGCCTCGTCACTGTCTGTCAGTTTCATCAATTTGTCTTTGTCAGAAACCCCATTTTAAAAACAAATTCAATGCCATCCAGGCAAAGCTTGCTGGTCAAAAACGAAGCTACATGTGCGAAGGCAAATGCTTCGCAAGCATTTCTATCTGTAGGTGGTAGATCTGAAGACTGCATCCTTTTCTGGCCATTATGACAATCAAGCATTGAATGTGATATTTAGCCTCCTATGCTATTAAATCACCAGTACCAAACGCGCCAATAAGTTTGTTATCCCAAGAGACTTTACTGCGTCTTTGACACGGTTGTCCATTTCTAATGTGGAAGCATTTTCAATGGCTCATTCCACTTTGAACCACAGTCGCAGATGAAAACACACTTCCGATTTATCGCTACTAACAGATGATGAAGAGCCTCTTCTTAAACGACACTCTTGATATCTCCTGCATAGTGTCAAGGCTGTAACAGTCTGGGAGAGCACTTTGAAGTTGGAGGATTGTTGCATACACTTTCCTGAGCACGGGTGACATTCTTGTTATTGAATTAGTTGAAACACGACTTAGGCCTATGCCACCGAGCAGAGTGTTTAAAAAAAGTTTGCTGCACACCCTCACCAACATCTA
Source organism: Lithobius niger (assembly GCA_023313725.1). Taxonomy (NCBI): domain Eukaryota; kingdom Metazoa; phylum Arthropoda; class Chilopoda; order Lithobiomorpha; family Lithobiidae; genus Lithobius; species Lithobius niger. The sequence continues at coordinate 31,651 of JAHWFP010152057.1, read as the reverse complement.
GGGATTGCAAATGTATATCTCCAGGCAGCTGTCCAAGTTCAGACATTTCTGTAGATTGTCACCAAGCGTTTTGTAGCCAACATTGCTCTGTACTCTGTTTTTATTTTGAGCGGGATTGCCGAGATCATCTCCGCCAGTTTTTATACACACGCAACACTTAGTCCAGTTGACCAGAGGAGCCTCACAAAGATGTGAGCTAGCAAATCGAAGGCATTTGGGGCCCATTATCATCTGCTGCTGTCAAGAATTTGATGCTAGTTGAAATATATCTGGCAAATAACAATAAAAATCAGAACAGTTGACATCAAGCTGGAAAATAACTATTAGGACCAATGACATTCTTTTTGAGTGCACCATCGTGTTTAGTGGTGCCAATTTAGTGTGGGATAATGTCACAAGTTAATAAAGCAAGTATGAATGAAAAAGTTGAAAATCGGACGCCACTTTGAAAAACAATGGAAAAAAGGGCCAATTTTAATTTATACAATTTTTTAAAGGTCACCATCGTTTTCTGCACAATACGTTAGTAGGAATTGATACCTTACTCAACAATATAACTAAAATTAAAAAGGAAATTGGACACCATTTTGAAAAAAAATGGCCACCATTTTTAATCCAAAGGAGATTTTTTTGGGATCCCCATCTAAAGGTGATCCCTTGGATCTAATACGAATTACCTGCAAAGTAGCTTGCTTGTAAAACAAAGTGCTGTATTACTTTACTATTTGTCTGATACCACATGCACTATATTGGTTCTATTAATAGGAGACCACTTTTAAAACATAAGAACCGGTCTTGCGTGTGGGAAAATATTCTATGAACAACTATTTGAACCGATTCAACAATGTGGTACCTCATTGTCCTAACTCAGTCCGAAATTCAAGATTTGTTTGGATCATTATCTTGGCAGCACTGTGTCAGCAAAGAAAATCTCATTAAGTATAGGTTACAGTAATTTACCTGATTAAAAATTACTGAAAGAAATTTTGCATGATGAAATGGCAAAGGAAGAACCAAAAAACGCTACAACAATATATAGTGCCGGTACAAAACGTCTAACTTTTGTTGCGACATAAATTTAGTAAGACAGCAGCACTCAAAGTATCATAAGAACACCTACGTTATACATTCTACAATGCAGATGCCGCTGAACATTTGGCCTTTACACTTATCTTCCTCCGATTTAATCTGTATCCTAGCCTAACCATTGAATTTCAGGCTTTTTTATTCACAACCAAGTGTTATCCTTCAGAGTGTCTTCTTTTTTTTTGGTGAGCACATTCGTTTCAATGTTGCAAAGGAAACCTAATTTTGAAAGAATCAAATGCTAATTTTAAAATGAATACTAAATGACGTCAGGGACACACTGGGGGGATGTTAAGCCGATGGGTTGGTTGGCAACCCAACGGTTGTGTTCGAGAATAGTGTTGCTCAAACAATTTGGGTTATTTTTTTGCAGATAACTGGAAAATATGATTGTGAAATCAATTGGCATGACGTTTGTCTTCATGATTTTAAGTACTGTTGCAAATGGTTGCAAAGCATGTGGCCCGCCCGCCATCTACACTCTACACTGTTTGCCTTTGGAGAAGGACCATGGCTAACGAGGGACTGCTTTGCCAAACAAATTTGAAAGTTTTGTAAAAAACCAAGGAATGTTTTGACAGTTTTGTTTCTCTCTTGATGCCAAACCACACAAAAGATGTGTGGATATTTACTCTTTTTCCTGGAAGGGAGTACCAAAGAATGCAAAAGATTGTTTGAAGGGTTAGTATCCTTTCTCAGAAAGGAGTGGGACAATTTTGTCAAGAAATTTCTAGGATCTTTTACATGCCACAATCAGCATACGGACAATTCGTGACCCTTCTTTTCCCTGATGCACAGGGGTAGGACGATGTCACTTGGGACTTGAAATTGGGACCTTTAGCACATGAGAAAGACATGCTGCTAAAGTAATGCGCGTACGACAGTAGTTTATTCTGGATAGTTGGCGAGATCATTCAGTTATAAACTTCAAGTAAAGAGAAGCGAAGTTATTTTATTCTTATAGGGTTGAAGAATTGAAAAGCATCTTATTTTGCAATGTGATTTCCTTGGTTGGGTCTTGCCTCGCTTTCAGTATGCAAGGGACTGGCAGCAACATTACATACGAGGCAGTACTAATTCTTTAATTTTGTGGAGCATTAATCCGACAATGGAATGTGTGAAGCAAGCAGTATGGCTAGTCTGAAGATGCCGAGCACCAACAGAACACATTAATACATATCAGGACAGGCTACACATTAGTGTCAGGACCATTGGCAGCAGTTAAAAAAAAATGTCTTCAAGGTGCTGGATTTATGGGCAAAAACTACCTTAAGGTTGCTGAGAAGAACCTCCACATTTTAAAGCCACATCATCATCTAGTTTCACTTCTTTTTCCTTGATTATGGGGTCTTAGGGACGTCTTTGCCCTAATACGAGACTTTGGGAGCCTTTCTGCCCTCCATTTTGTGACCTTAGGGTAGTTTTGGTCCATAAATCCAGCATCTTGAAAAAACTGCTACCAATAGTCCCGACAATAATGTGGAGCTTGTCCTGATATGTATTGATGTGTGCTGTTGGTGCTCGGCATCTTCAGACTAGCCAAATTGTTCCTTCATACATTCGTCGTTTTGGGAAAAAACTGAGTAAAAGGTTTTACTATTATTATATCACTTTTTGGTAGTCGATTTTCTAAAAATTGTCTGCCGTACAGTTTGTCGTAATCGTCCAAAATGTTGCCTTATGACCACCCATTCACCCCCCCAAATGCTTCAGTACGGGTCCCATTGTCTACTCACGGTACACAGTGTGGGTACTGCCAGTACAACTCACGTGTAAACGTATACAGTAATATGTACAGTCACACACCACATCCTCAGAGCGTAGTAATATGTAGCCAAAATACTCCAGTGTATTTTTTGTAAAATCCCTGGGAATGTTTTTTCTTTATTCATACTTTTCATAGCACAACATGGGAACAAGCACCTCTCAAAACATGGAAAATACCGTACAGGTTTTTACTATAACTATGTTAACCGCTTAACTGTAGACTTGCAGCTCCTGATTGGCTTTGGAGTTGATGATTAGTTGTCACCTGGGATGAGTGTTTGTTTATTTATCGTGCTACAGCATCCACGGCCAGTTTTTCAAGTGCACATTATTTACCAGCACTAAAAAACTAGAACGGTTTATACAAGGTGGTCCACAAAAAACTGAAGACCCAACATTTTCTAAGTTCAACTTTTCTAATTAGCACCCCTCAGAACCAGGAGAGGACCGAAATCAAATCTGTCCTTTCTGTCCTCTCCCGGTTCAAAAGATGGACTTAAAAAATTTGGATCGTCAGTTTTTGTGGACCACTCTGTACGTAACACCTTAAAAGACTTAATTCACCCGCAGAATGTACGTAACGGTTATCTTGATTCGGTCGGTTGTAGTGTAGGAGAATGAATTGGGCAATCAAACGAAGTACTGAGGACTGCTTTTGAGCAAGACTAGCTAGTGTCAATATTGTACCGTAAAGCTTGTCGCATAGTGCTGAATTGCAAAGCGAAACTTAAACTGGAATACGACAGAATAAACTATAACATGGTCAAAGTAAACATACATATCATTCTCAGTTTTAAGTCAAATTATGATATGAGCGCTGTCAGATTGACCCGCCTCGGCTTCCGGGGATACCTGGGGAGGCTATCACCTCAGGGGCCCATTCTATAGGGAGGGGCCTCCTGTAATGCAAAGAAAGGCGCAGAAATGCTCACAATTCACACACAATGCGTAGCAATGCGGGGGTTACACAGCAAAAAGAAAGAAAAGTCATTGAAATTTTGAAGAAAAGGGGGCCCTCCTCTTTCCCAGGTAGGCCCACTCCCTGCCAATCCGACTCTAGATGTTGTTAGTTACAGCTTCCCCCATTCCCACCCTAAAAAAAAAATGAGCTCAGGAAACAAATGTGAACCCCGATAAAACTCCATACCCTGCGTGGTGAAATTGTGGGAGAGGGAATTGACCTAACCTAACCTACAATAACACCAGCATCACAAACAAACAAAATCGTAACAGTGACAATTAAATTCGTAGTGAAACAGTGGCAAACTTTTACAGAGGAGCTTCTTTATTAAAGCACAGTCATTAACTGCTAACGTCCGAATAAGTGCATCATAATAGCTTGTTGCATCATAAATTCCCGGTACTACCTACCTTGGCACACGCCCTCTTCTTGTCCAATGACAGCACGGCCAACTTCAATTTTTACAACGCACACCAATCCGGTGCCGCACTCTCCCAGCAAGCCGTACGCTCCGTGGCACGTCTCATTTTCTTGACGGGCGCATACGAGACAGCAGCCGCACGGGTCTAACGTCCTGCCGGCGGCACACTCACTCTCGTCCGGCGTTTCGCACAATTCCTTCTCACACGCACAAGTATGCGCTTCGCACAAAAGTACCCCATAACGCAAAGTTAGGAGAATGGTTAAAAGAAGGGCGGCTAAGGATAGGGGTTTTTGAGGAATTGGTTTGAGAAATCCCATCGCTATGGAGAAAGGGGGCACACCTCTGCCCAACAGCAAAGCACGATAGGGGAGGGGAAACAACTAAACTCTCACGTCGTGTTCACAAACTACGTAGTTTACGTGTAGTGTACGCAAAAGAAAAAACACAGACGAATCACCGACAACCAAGTCCGAACAGGCCGGTGAAGGCCATTTTCTCCAGCCAAAACACTTGACGCTTCTAAATCCGTAACTTCACTTGGGATTAACGCCGGCACCTAAACATGTGTAACTCCTAATTTTGGCAGTCACTATCACCCCTAATTGCCCATCACTTGAAACTCACGTATACAGGCCTCACGTTCGTCAACTAAACTTTAAACGTGAAAGCACGCTGTTTTACAATACAAAATGAGCACACACACTATTTGTACCTAACTTTAAGGTCGTCGTATACAAAACCACGCTCCACCCGCAGCAGGCTGAGCAGACACAGCAAGCAGGCGAGGCCAGTTGGCTTTCAACTTGCGGAATTGTGGGCGCCTTGCCAGGAGAAAAAAAAAAAGAAGAAAAAACGTAATCACCTGCTTCTCTGGGACGAGAGGGTGGGGCCTAGAAACCGCCACATGCACTAACGCTATCAACTATTGGCTGACAAGCGTCGAAAACGAGTGATGCAACTTTTACACCACGTTGTTTCACTTTCGTAATTCGCGAGTAACGAGGTGATGGAGACGTCATAAACTTGTTAGCGTGTGAGTAGTTGACACGATGGTGCGCCAACGCCATCGAAACAACTTCCAAACATTATTTCACAGAACGGAGCAAAACACGTTTTACGTACGTCATGGTAGGCCATGCCAACTCATAATTCGTGAATTGACCAGGCCATAACCAGGCGTTCTTCCAGTGATGATAACAATGACACGTGCCAAACAGTTCAAAAGGAACAGAAAAAAAAAAACAACAAGCGTCAAAGCTGCGGTGCCCTTGCGAGCCCTTGAAAGCGTTCCTGAACGGAATTATAAATCACAGCACCGCCATCTATCGAGACAAATTAGAGTTACTAAAGTGAAGGGAGGGAAATAGACGTATACAACATACCTTGCCAACGGATGCTTCACGAAAACAAATATCTAGTAAATTATAAAAACCTGAATGGCCAACATAATTAAGCAAGAGGTTTATTTACGGGATTGACCGCAAGGGCTTGTAGGGCGCGGCAGAGCTGCTTTTATTGGTATAACGGTCTTAGAGATATGGTGAGGGTTTCGTTTGCCAGGCCAGGCGGCAGGCCAGTTGATACAACCAGATTAGAAAGTTAACTATATTCTATGATTCAACATTCCCACATGCTCGAGAAGAAGCGTTGAGCTGGGAGGATGAGAGACGCGCAGTTTCCACCCCAGTCGGCCTTGGCTGGAAGTACTGCAGCGTGCTTGGACGTAACAAAACAAAGGTGGAGTGATATGGGTTGGGACGGAAAACTTCGTGGCAGCTAATTTGGCTCTGATATCACTACTTTCTACGGCACAAACTTAATGGGTCCCTTTATCCTTAGGGGTTTTTTGTATGATATCACCCCTTTGGTTCTTTTATAGGACTACCTTCCTTAGTTAAAGTATTGATTGTGAGCGCCTTATGAAAATATAATTGTAAATCGTTTATTGAACAGCCTAACGAAAATCTTAAAGGGACTCCCGGCTTGCCTTATAACAGCCACGCGCTGATCGCCATCTGCGCATATAGCATCGCAAAGGTCAACTGAGATAGTAGCTGCGTTCCTCGCAGCGAAGTACACAGCAACTGTCTCAATTGACATTGTGCATAATAGACGAACCAGCATGAACACATTAATCGTGCCGTCACAAACCAGAATGATTCTCGTATTTTAACATAACAATTTATAATTTTCTAGGCTAGTATCTTATAATTTTGTTTCGGCGATCTATTGGAATAAATAATTTTAGTTTTTATCGCATTAGTCTTTTAGGTTTTTGATCTCATGGTAATTATTAGAAAATTAGTACATGCACACACAGATATGAAACGTTATGGTTATTGTAAGCGCACAAAGGATCATATATGGCGGGACGCAGTAAATATAGTTAATTATTATTCAACAGAAAATCTCTTAGACGCCACATTTTAAAACGGATTTTTACCAAAGGATTGACTAACGGTAAGTAAATAGACCTTTGGGGCCATACTTGATGTGGTGGATCGAAAACAAATGGCGCTGGGAGGAATGTCCTTTTAATGGTCGCTGATTAATTATATTTCCAATAAAGTAACTGTGGTATTCATTGACTGTAAAACAGAAATGAGCGCGATAAGGTACTTTAGTTTAGTTATTTTCCTTAATTTTTTTTTTCTTTAGGGAACACGAACTCAAACTGAGTTATCTGCCCCACGACGACGAGAGGGACAATTTTACTGGAAAAATCAAAGCTGAAAACCCAAGATAGTTCGTTAACTACAATATAACAATTCGTGAAACGGAAACAATAAGCCAACTGCATTGTTACTCGGCCATTGAGGACAATTTTTTTGATAACAGATGGCGTGTTCCCAACGTTCACGAAAACGGCATTACAAACGATTGCAATTTTTTTTAGTTAAAACCTCCCAAAATGTCGAACCATAATGAAAGGCACCTATTGGAGTCAAACGTGAACTGAATGCCAAATTTCAAGCATATAATTGGTCGCGTAAATTATTTTATCAGAGTGGAATTAGCTAGTAATAAGTAGTAATAGTAATTCGCATGAAATCAACGACGTTGAGATACCTTTTTCGTACTTCAAATCCTTTATGTCCAACTCTAAAAAAGGTCTTTCTGTTGTCTACTTGGCAAACTCCGTCGATCTACACAATTTCCAAAGGTTTCCGTCACATTAATACTTAGTATTCATTAACAGAAAATGCCGGTTTAATGTTTGGGGTAAAAGACGCAGTAGCTAGCGTTTGCTCAAACACTGATAATGGTTTAGTTTAGTTTATTTATTTATCAAGAGCCTATAGTGTCCGCGGCCTATCTTGAGTTCGCCGCGGAACGAACACAGATAATCGATTGTACGTTTTTGGTAGCAGAGTGCTTTGTTGATATCCAAGATGGTTACAAAAACAATGCCGGCCATCGACTAAAGTCGTCCCCACTAGGAAGACGTAGCCTCTCATAAAATACTTGCAGGACTCAAGATACGCTGTGCACACATCAAATAGACCAACAAGTCGCACACTCTGCAGGGAAACAAAACTTAAAGTGGCACTATCATCATTTGAAAATCGAACGAAAAGTGATATTGTTAACCTTCACAGCTTGGTCGCAGATGCACGAGAACGGTCCAAATTTTCACTCAATAATTAAAGAGGCTCGTGGGTTGTTTGTTTTCGTTAAAAGAATTAGTGTTGTGCATTCCTTCACTTGATGCAAGCAAGTGCTAGATAGCGCTAGATGTTGCCAGATCAGGGTTCGGATCAGTAACACCGGTCAAAAAAAAGTTGAAATAGTGACTTTTCATTTCAAATAAGTGACCAAAGAGGGAACAAATAGTTACTAAAAGTGACTTAATTTGTAAAAACATCAATTATGCCACACATAAAAAAAAGTCGTTGACTGTGTTATTCATTACTGTTTAAATTAAATCAAACATTCTTTGACTTTTACATTCTAAAGTTACGTACTTTAAGGTTCATTTTTTTTTTTTTGTTACTATCATTCTTTGTGAAGAATGGCACCCGACTGCTGGAATGGAACTGCAATCTGAGGCCCATCGGCCCCAGATGTCACACCAGAAACTTGCACGGCGCCTCACCAGGGTTAATTTCAAAAAAGTTGCCAAAAATGACGAAAGTGCACATTTGGCAAAAAAAAGTGACTTTTAGAGACCGCCTCTAAAAAAAGTGACTTTTAGTTGAAATAGTCACATAATCCTACCCCTGCCAGATTCTACAGACTTTCAATCAGTAATAGTGCCACTTTAACCTTAACCTAAAATTAAACCTAAACAAAACACACGTCACACAACGACCGAAATTCAAATTCTTGTCAATAATGTCTTGATTTTTGAATAATTAGACGACATAAGAAGGCCAACAATCTGAACTTGATGGACGAAGTGCTAACACGCTTCTAGATATGGAAACAAACCCTTTAAACTTCTACGTCTTGCAGCTGGCATTTGCTGATTGGCATTGTTGCATAATAACAATGTTTCAACTTACAATGTAAAACACGTCCACATGATCAATTAGAAAAGCTTTATGGAAAGGGAGGGAACATCTACAAATCAATACATGTAAAATTAGCTAAGAACCAGCTTTATAGGACAAATAGTTTGATCGGTAGAGAGCGTAGTAGAACGTGTCGTGCCAACAACATAAACAAGTACAAGACGAACACGGATTCATCGTTTCAGCTCAAGTCCAGATCTACGATTTGATTCGGTGGATTTTAATGAATTCTGGAAATCTTGTTGACCAAGACCAACAAACCTATACATACCAAATTTAACCGAAAAATATTCACAGGCAGCGGATATATTAAGCGTCCAAATTTCAGATTAACATGGGAGGTTGAGGTCAATTACTAATACAGATTATTATTATCGTTAAGCTTAAAGAAACGAATTTAGCAGTAAATAGTGTAGTAAGAAGGGAAATATTTAAAAAAAAAATAATAACTTTGGATACATTTTGTTATTTTTATCATTACTGGGCGGATATACCAAAGAAATTTGCTGACTATGTAAAACAATTTAGCAGGGTAGAAGGCAGACAGTCACTCAAAGCTCCAAACTGAATTGTATTAGAAACAAAAACGAACTCGTTTGATACGTAAGGTTTAAGTGATCCGAAGTCAAAACAGCAAAGAAACACAAATAAACATTCCTGTAAGGTTTCAGATACTGCACTGTTTAGGCCGGTAATGTTCCTGTATTGTTTAGTCCATGTGAAACCTTACTGCTGTATTCAAATGTGTTTCCCATTTTTACTTTTGCATGATAGATCAGCTAATGATTGGTGCATTCTACTTGGCTAAACGACATCCTGGGAAAATGTTTAAAAACCAATCATCTTAGTGTGCTTTAGCACAGATCTACAGGTAATTCAGGGTTCGCGCGAGTCCTTGAAAACCTGGAAACACCCTCGAAAGTAATAATGAAATTCCATGCCTGGAAAAGTGTTTTAAAATCTTGAAAAATGATATATGTATCAGTATCAGTAGGGTGATGAACGGAAAGTAAACGACATAGCTGAAGAACAGTGAAACATTTAGCCAAAAAAGTAGTAGAGTGTGCAGCCTTACATTATTTTTCTTTGTTTGGACATAAACAGTTTTGAATTTTGGGCTCTAGCTTTAATTGTACTTCCGTCTATAATGGTTGGATACAGTAGTAAGGTTTCACGTGGACTAAACAGTACAGGAACACTGCTGTTAACCTTAGAGGAAAGGTTTGTGTTCCTTTGCTGTTTTGATTTAAGATCAGTTAAACCAGTATCAGTATCAAACGAGTTCGTTTTTGTTTTCCAATTCGTGCTACTTTGGCATACCATGCAGCTTAGAGTAGCTTGTTTTAAAGTTTTGTATCTTTATCAATTACGGTTTGCTGGAAACAAACCCTTTAATCTTCAGTGTACGTCTAGCAGCTGGCGTTTGCTGATTGACAATGTTGCATAATAACAACATTTAAAACAATGTAAAACAATCAATCTCGTCGTTTAGAGCCACGTTTCCCAACCGGGGAGGCGCACCTCCCTAGGGGGGCGTGAACCAACTGCAGGGAGGCGCGACACGCTGTCAGATCAGTGGTGGACTTTTTTTTTAACGATGCATCGCAAAGTTCTCGCAAATGGCAGACCTATAGCAGCTATCAACCATTTTTCTTAATTATATTATTGTAAAGATTTTCCAGACTTACCAGTACTAGTCATTTAAAAAAAAAACCACTGGGATCAAAGGGGTGGCCCCCTCAGAAGAACTTTAAAAAAAATGTTGTAAGGAAACGTTTCAAATTCATGCCTATCTCTTAAAAATACGGTAGCTGCATGAGGCCTTCGTTAAAACCCCCCAAAAAATATTTATGACAAATTTGAAAGGGATTCTTATGAAAATTGCATACCTAAGTTGCAGGAAAATGTTTTAAATTCAAGCGTATTTCTTAAAAATACGGTAGCTGGACCATGCCGGGGAAACTTACGGGACCACCCCCAGCCCCCTCTTTTACAAGGGTTCTTACTCCCCCTACCCCTCTCGTAGGAACCTCAAGGTCCTTCCCCAAGAATCCCAGGGAAGCTCGACTCTTCCAAATTCGACTCCGTAGCAATGGGAGTGGGGAGCGGGGGAAGCTCGGGGGTCGCCATTGCATGCTAGTCCTAATGGGGAGGAACACTGTAGAAAAGGTTGGGAACCGCTGGTTTAGAGCTCCCTAACCCCTGAACCACTTGACCAATCTATAAAGGCATTATGAAAAGGGAACATCTACACTCTACAGAGCAATACCTGTAAAATGAGCTACGAACCAGATTTGTAGGACAAATAGTTTGACCTGTAAACAGTGTAGCAGAAACATGTCATGCCAAGAAGCCAAAAATGAAAGTCACGATTCCAGATCTAGTCCAGGTCTCCGAGGTGACAAATTGGATATTAATAAAAGTTCGGATACATGTTCACGGAGTCCAATAAAGTTTACGTACTAAATCTGAGTGGGAAATACTGAAAGACAGCAGAGAAATTAAGCGGCAAAAACCGGCAAGCGGCGACTATTGTGGCTTCCAAACGACATTAGAAAGAAGAAAACACTCTACCACAATACCGTGGAAAACAAAAGTCCACTTGAATTTTCGGTGAGTAAAACGTTCACCATCCTCAGAAGAGCACATTAACAAAAAGTACTACGAACTACATTTCGAAGCTGTTCGAAAGCGTGTCCACAGGCAACCAGTAAACTGGAACTGGAATGCGATCCACCACTGATCTGTACTTTAAAGAGCTACAATTAATTAAGCTGCTATTAAAGTACAGATCAGTGGTGGAGCGCGTTCCAGTTTACCGGTTGTCTGTGGACACGTTTTCGAACAGCTTCGAAATGTAGTTCATAGTACTTTTTGTTAATGTGCTCTTCTGAGGATGGTGAACGTTTTATTCACCGAAAATGCAAGTGGACTTTGTTTTCCACGGTATTGTGGTAGAGTGTTTTCTTCTTTCTAAAGAGAAATTAAGCATCGAAATTTCGGCTTTAACATGGTTGAGGTCAAACCGTACAGTAAAGGCTACTGTACCGCTACTGCCTTTACAATTAAAAAGTCGTGGTCCTCAGACTGGTAACTCCCACTTGCACCGCACAAATGTCTTTTGCACTGCACAAAACTTTCACTTTGATTATCGTCTTGCAAGTGCAAATTCCCTACCGGACATTGAAGTTGTTAAGGATTTGGGCTTTTGGGTAGCCAGTGACCTGGGGTTCGGAGAGCACTGCAATAGCATCGATAGAGCAGCGTGCTGCTGTTATTCGGAATTTTTTTTTGCTCCTAAAGGTTTATTCCTGGTCGTATAAGGTTTATATACGTCCAATATTTGAATGTGCTTGCCCGGCTTGGTCGCCCCACCTACTAAAAGGCATTGACCCTGTAGTCAGTCCAACGTAGGTACACAAATTTTGACATTTTGACATATTGGTGGAGCAGAGCGAGCAGAGCAAGCGAAGCGTAGCTTATAACAGACACCAAATTGCAAAATGTTGGTTGGTTAGTTGGTTGGTTGCAACTTTGTAGTCTGGGTGGAGCCCAAATGAAAGATAGGATTTGAATGAAATTTGCTACACTGCTTGAAACCTCCAAAAATATTGAGCTCGAATTTGTCGTAAATCGAACAATTATAACGGAAGAACTTACATTTTTCCGAATTTATCTATCAACAATCGCCATTATAAATACAGAAGCTATCTAGACACACGCTAGTGTGTCGCGCCAAGTTAGGCCACAAACATCACATCAATTCAATTGTCGAGGTCGTAAACCATAGTAGCGCGACTCCATAGAGTCAGTGTCTTATATCTTGGAGCATAGTTGGGCACATTTCAGGTACTTCGGGGGAAAATAATAATGCGGTACAAAAGCTTAATTGTGTTGATATCGAAAGCAATGACCCACCTGATAACAATTAACTCGTGTAGGAAGGCCAGCTAAGGTGCTTTCAGTGCAAAATCTGACCTTAAATAACGTTATAAATATGTTACTATTAGCTAGCTAATTCGTTCATCCCCATGTTAAATCCCATAGGATGATTATTCATTGATACCGAGATAACAGGAAGGCTTCCAGCTAGAAATTGGACGAATGGGTGCACTACAATACGAACTGCGTACCTTTTATGGTTTGGAGCCTGGGGGCGTAAAGGGGATGATGTGGAAGAGCGCATAAGTACGGAAATATTGTTATAACCATTGTTAGTATTGTCGGCATCTTCTCTCATTGGATGGCCAAAGTTCGGACAATGAGAAAGTGTATACTGACGTGCGTGCCTTGACACACACACACTGGTGTTTCACGATAAATCTAAACAACGTTGCAAAGAAATTGTATTCACGTCCAATTCACGAAAAATAAACCAACTGTAAAAAAAAAGCAAAATAAACAGAGCTAAAAACTGGTAAAGAGGCCACCGAGTTGAGAGTGGTTCGGTCCTTCGAAGGAGTGATATCAACACACCAAAACTAACCAAATAAAACAAATCACAACAAAATTAAAACCAAGCCTAAAACCTATAAAGAGATGACTACATTGAGAATGGTTCGGTCTATAGGCAAAAGGTAGTAGCAAATAGTTGAAAACAAATTTCTTGTTGACGTGGCACTTTATAGTACACATCTGCACGGTGGTGGAGTTGAGTCAATACACAATTTAAAAAAAAGATGTGATATCATATCAAAAACCAAAACTGGTAAAAGGGGCCGCCAAGTTCCGAATGGTTCGGCCCTTCAAAGGAGTGATATTAACACACCAAAACAGCCAACTTAATCGCACCGAATAATACTTTGGACGTTCAATGAAAACTTGTAGCAATGTTCTAGTTTTCATTTAACCTTTGAACTATTAAGCGGTGCGATTAACTTGACGAATGTTTTGGTGTGTTGAGATCACTCAACCAGCGGCCCCTTTTACCAGTTTTGGTTTTTGATAGGATATATATAATACGCCTAGGATGCACTTAGCAAAATCATCATGTACTATAATGAAAAATGGCGAACGGCCAACAATGTCTGTAACAATCAATAACAAACTAATACTGCTTCCATAATGCTAGCTATTAAAGCAGAGTTAATAGTTTCAAGGACGTGCCCTGTAACAATCAGAACGAGGGCAAGCGGGTTCATTTTTACCACGGTAAGCAAAGAAAAAGAACGACCGCCCGATAATGTGAACGGTTGTGTCCTGTAACAATCAGTAACAAACGAAATATTGCTTTAATAATGTTAGCTCTTAGAACCGACTTGAAAAAAAGACATTTACTTCCCTAAGAAAACAATACAGCAGGGGTTCCAAGGGAGGAGGACCAGGGATGGGGGGATATGCAGACCACACAATGGGGAAATGCAGGAGGGGAAAGGAGTTACCAGGGGAGCCTCGTGGTGGGAAATCAAACCATACATTGGGAAAATGTGAGGGGGGGGGGGAGCACGGGAGTTCAGAGGAGGATACGAAGAGGGGGGGGGGGGGTAACCCTCAACACTTTCATTTCATGCTGCCCAGCAAAATATTTTGCTCAGGCATGCAGGAAACGGCTAGACCGGCGTATGTTACACCGTGGGTACAGCTAGCCCTGAATAGTTAGGGAATTTCGACGAATCATACACCATGCTGGTGGTAGTCAAGTGTACTTTAAAAAACATGGCAATTTAAAACATTGTTGCTTCCTTATAGCTGATAGCCTTTTTCGACTTAACTCAATGAAATAATAACATTTGATCATTGCATTTAACCACTCCAGGAAAACACCCAACCATAAAACACAACAGAACTTCGTTAACAACATACATTAGCTGTATTTGAAAAAAAAAATGCTTCAAGGAATTCCATTCAGCATATCAGGGAAAGTGGCGTTTACACTAGCGATGGGAATCCCGAATATGAAACCTGAAATCGTAGTATCACAGCGAAGCTATATAAACGAAAGTATACAGCAGACAGTGTGTTTGTACCACAGCACGAAACAATAACATGCCTGTTACAACGTGAAGTCTTGAAAGTAAATAGGCCTACTCTCGAACCCAACTCTCCGTTTACTGCTATTTATGATATTAAAACGTTAGGTAAAAATTAGGCCTAAAAGCTAAGACTAGGCCTACTTGTGATGGTTACCGTTTTTAGATTGTATATGATAGCGAGCGCTGTTGCAGGCAAGCGTGATAGAGGTATGTGCTTCAACGTTTTCGTTGGGCGCAGTGTCAAATTTTATACCGGCAGCAGCATTGTGAACCTTTTGAATGTTCTGATTATTGTTATAAACTATCGTACTGATCATTGTTTGGCTTGCAGTGAAATGTCTAACTTAAATATTTCTAATTTAGGAGTAGAACAATGTAATAAACTCTCCGAATCAGTCCAACTCACCAAGTCAGCTAGGTTACCAGACCTGTCAGAAATTCCGGGTCACTGGATCTAACCCGAATTTCCGGGCCAGTGGATCACACGGGGTCACTGGGTCTGACCCGAAATTCCGAGTCTGGGGATCGGACTCCGTGACCCGGCCTGAAAATAGACTCAAATGACACGGTGACCCGCTCCAACTCGGCCAAGTTAATAGTTAGCACAACTATCTCGTGTGCCCCAGGTCCGACGCTGACCTCATCACACCATGCATTTTTACGAAGATAGGTGTTCTGTGATGCCTCGGGCTCACGTCAACTATGGCATGTATAGAATACATAAGAATTTTGTTTGGAATTACCTAGTAAAGTTTTCTCTGTAGCCTTCTGGCACTATGGCTTCAGCTGGGAGCGCATCAAACTCCTATGCCCTAGGCCCGACCTTTCTGCCCCTCCCGGGAATAATTCGAGCGAGGCCAAAGCCGAGCGAAGCTCCGCTATGATCACACTCCAATGTAATCTTAGACTGCACATCACGGAAAAATTACAAGTACTATCCAAACCACACTCGGCATGCAGTAGCATGGGAGGCTGGACGAGGTTTATAAAAAAAAAAATGGAATCGTACATGGGGTTGAGGAACCATCAGTGACAAAATGGCCGGCCAATAGCAAAGAGCCAAAAACAAAACAACGAGACAGCAAGCCGTTTCTAATTGTTAAAAGATTGATAGTTAATTGTTGTTTCATTCATTGATCGTGGCATCTAGCCACGGCCCCAAATAAATCATTAATCCAGCGTAAGGCTTCGGGCCGTGGTCCTGAATAAAATCATCATTCCAGCCTCATTAGCAGATACACAGATACATGTCTGTTAATTGTAAGCAGCTTAAAGGATATTTTGTATGGCTGGGCTGATCCCGATTACCGATTCAGAACGCCTCACGTAATTCCTCACCGATATTTGCTACATCGGTAGAAATCCGGAACGGTAGATAAAATCCAGATAGATCGGTAACAAACCAAATTGAAGATGTTTTCACTTCTCGTTGACAGATGTTGATGTTTGAGTACACCATTTTGAAGGTTTTTTCACCAGCTTTCTAATGGTTCAAACCGCAAGCAGGCGTCTCTTATTGTTTAGAAATTACAAGGCAAATGTTTAAATTTTACTGGGGTATTTGGCGCAGCTACCCTGGCAGCCCTTCCCTGGTTCAATGTTCCCACTACTTTCAACCAGGGATCATAAGGCCGACCCTTTTTGGCCAAACAGCTGAAAAGCAAAGAAAGTGGAGCCAGCTACGTCGACAATGGAAATGATGACACTGTGGGAATGATCTACGCACTATACCAGTCAGTATTACAGCAACAAGGGTAAACCAAACCATATATCCTTGTTATTAGATCTAGTCCGTGGGCGAGAGGCCGTTACAGAGCACACCACAGGCATTTTGTGTTATACTGATGGTGGAAAAATTGTTAACAGTGGGAAAAAAAAAAAAGACGTCGGTATATCGCATTTTATCTCGAAAATAAACACTTTTAATAGTATGCTGTAATGAGAACTGAGCAAGCCCCCCCCCCCCACCACATTCCATGTCAATATTAGTATTAGTTTTTAAGTTCTTTAACATATAGTAGGGCATTCCCCCATATATGGCCGGTTTTATAGAGCATCGTTGTGACTTCCCATTTGCATGAATTGACGGCACATCTCTCAATTATTCTTAAAAGTCCTTACAAATTACACACCACGTTAGTCGCCCAAGCTTCGGAGATTCCCACTACGGACTTCAATAGAACTAAGATTATCGAGATTCCCACTGCGGACTTCAATGGGATAAGGATTATCGAGATTTCCACTGCGGGCAAAAAAAAAAAACTACGGTCTTAGTTATATAGATTAATCACGAGATTTTACTTTTCAACTCTAAAACACA
>JAHWFP010152057.1:0-11607 GCA_023313725.1 Lithobius niger | reverse complement strand
GACGGTAGGTAGCATAGCCAATAGTCTGGAAGAGTTGTTGATTATGGTCAGTGAAGGACGATCGTCTGGAAGAGCTTCAAATTGCAGAAGGCGAAGGGCAGTGCTTGAACGATCGGCCGCGAAGCAAAGTGCAGCAGACTTGGAGGGTCGCAGACGACGGGTCGTAAAGATGACAGTCCGTAGAGGTTGCGAATTATGGGCTGTGAAGGACGATTGTCTGGCAGGGCTTCAAATAGAACGATGGTGCATGAAACGCTCCCAGTGGTAGGCGGCGAAGCGAAGTGCGGCAGACTGAGGGTTGCTAATGGCGGGTGGCAAGAAGCCGACAGTCCGAAAAGATGCGGAATATGGCCGGCGACGGACGTACATTTGTAAGAGCTTCAAATTGCAGGCAGTGAGTGTCTGAAGAGCTGCCAGCAGTAGGCAGCGAAGCTAAGTGCGGTAGACTCGGACGGCTGCCAACAGCGGGTTACGGTCGGTGATGGATGAATGTCTGGAAGAGCTTTAAATTGCAGGTGGTGAAGGATGGTCCTGACGAGCTCCCAGCGGTAGATGGTGAAGCAAAGTGCGGTTGATTCGGAGGGCTGTCGACGGTCGGGACGTCTGTATGGAGCCGTAGAGAATGGTAGACAGCGAAAGCCAGAAGGCTTTAAGAGCTGCAAGCAATGGGCGATGGTCTTGAGTAGCAGCGATGATGTACGGCAAAGGACGAGCGTCAAAGAAGCTACGAGCAACAGTCAGTGAGAGCACAGGCCGTGAGGCAAGCGGTCGTCAGGCGCGAACGATGGAACAGTTGCATGTGAGACAAAAAGTCAAGAATGGTGTGCACGGACAGATGTGAGGACATGTTTTCTCCGAGTGAAGCAAATCTTGAGAAGATGAACCAATGACGGGATTAAGCCCAATCTGAAAGTAGCAGTCGTTTCATGTGATGATAAAGAAAATGCAATTCTGTAACATCTGTGTCATTCTGTGTGATGAAGCTGAAAATGTGATTTGACATCGACAGAAAGTTGCGGCGGCGGTTAATCAGGCAACGAGATAAGGACAAAAGACAGGTTGACACTTTCAAGATTGGTGAAGAATTCGAACCCAAAGACGGATTAAGCCTAATCTGAAAGTAGGAGTCATTTCATGTGATGTTGAAGAAAATGCAAAACTACGCATCCTTTGGATTAGAAATTTAACACGTTACCACCATAGAAGCAGACAATTATGTATGGTGGTTACGTGTTAGATTTCTAATCCAATGGCTTTTAATTACCACTGTCAACGCCGGTTACCGGTATTTCAAGACGCATCCTTTGGGAAACAATGCAAAAATTTTCAGTTGATGTATTTTGCCGAACGGTAACTTGAAATTACAAGTAGGCTACTATGTGCTATGAAGCCTAAGATTTTTTGTTGGGGGTAGGGACAGGAACAAATAAACGTATACTGGGCCGTTTTAATCTTTTACTGACCTTACAGACCCACAGACTTTGGGACTAGCTTACAGAATAATTTAAAGATACGTCATTACATATATACTTATTTTCCCTTCTTAGTTAATTCAAGGAACATTAAAGACTATTGGGAGGGAGGAGGAGGAGGAGGAGGTGGTGGTGGTGGTGGTGGTTTACCCATGTCCCTCCGAAATCTGCCATTGATTCGCAAGCTCGTTTTCAGGTTGTGAACCAAAATAAAAGACCAACGTAGCGATGGTGCAGCATTACAGGCTAAACAACTTGGTTTAGCCCAGCAACAAGGGTTATAAAGCTAAGCCTTAATAAACGGCGTTGTAGTGGTGGGAGGTGACCTTTCGCTGACACTGTAACAACACCTCCAAAGAGAAACAATAAATGAAAACTTCATCAGTAACAATGTCAAGAAAACTCATAATAAGCTGTAACAGTTTATTATTAAAGGTCTATATTTACATACAAACCATGAAATGTACGTGAGTATCACGGAAATTCGGCAGCTTTTAAAAGCTCCAGAGAGGAAGAAATCAAATTTCACAGCTTTCTTTTTCGTAAATCTTAGCCTCATTTATCAGTAACAAGTTCGTATATTAAAATAGCCCTAGTTTAAACACTGCATACAAAACTGCAGCCTGTTATTTTACACTTTACATATTAGCTTCATCAAAATATTACAAAAGAATAAGAATCATAAAGACAAATCAGAGCACAAGGCAATAATAACTTACAAGAGAATCAAATGTGCATGCTGTCTAATTATCAGATTTACTCAGCGCTGAATTTTATAAATTACATCTAAATAAATCTATAAATAAATCCGCTGATTTGGCATGAATTTAAGTCCTGGAATTAAAACACAATGTTTACAGTGTTTTACATTATTTTTGTACTTTTTTTTTACAATAAGAGTGGTAGTAACAGCACCAAAATCCTTAACAACTGTCTAAGAAATAGACAATGTCTCCCCCATCCTGTAAACATACTGTAATGCAAGAAAAATAATATCGATTGCTGCACTGTAACAGTATTCAAATTTGCAGCAAGCTTCCGTATTACGCGGATGGTCGCACATCGTGGCATGCTATTGTTATTATCTCGTTCACAAACATGAGCAAGAATATTATGTAGAAATGCCTGAATTAAAAAGATTTCTGAGCTTTAAAGATCCTCTTTTACAAGGGCAAGACAGTTCTTCAACAGCTGCACTTGTGCCTACAATGAGAAAATGTGTGAATCTGTTAGGTATTAAGTTTTTCTTTCTTATTACTCTTGATATGCATTCTCGACAGTTATTACCAAGCAAAGGCAACTTATTGCAAATAGGAAAAGAAACTAAAAAGTGTCCCTAGGGTACCTAAGCACAAGAAGTAAAGCACAGCCTAGTGGATAGCATCACGGAATAAGAAGTAAAGCACAGCATAGTGGGTAGCATCACAGAATAGAAGTAAAGCACAGCCTAGTGGATGGCATCACAGAATAGGAAGCAAAGCACAGCCTAGTGGATACCATCACGAAATAGAAGTAAAGCACAGCCTAGTGGATACCATCACGGAATAGGGAGCAAAGCACAAACTAGTGGATAGCATCGCAGAATAGGAAGCAAAGGCATCGCAGAATAGGAAGCAAAGGACAGCCTAGTGGGTAGCATCACAGAATAGGAAGCAAAGCACAGCCTAGTAGGTAGCATCACAGAATAGGAAGCAGAGCACAGCCTAGTGGATAGCATTACGAAATAGGGAGCAAAGCACAGACTAGTGGATACCATCGCAGAATAGGAAGTAAAGCACAGCCTAGTGGATAGCATCGCAGAATACGAAGTAAAGCACAGCCTAGTGGGTAGCATCATAGAATAGGAAGCAAAGCACAGCCTAGTTGGTAACATCACAGAATAGGAAGCAAAGCACCGCCTAGTGGATAGCATCACGGAATAGGAAGCATAGCACAGACTAGTGGATAGCAGCGGAATAGGAAGCTAGTGGACTAGTGGATAGCATCACGGAATAGGAAACAAAGTACAAACTAGTGGATAGTATCACAGAATATGAAGTAAAGCATAGCCTAATGGATAGCATCATGGAATAGGAATCACATTGATGGAGGGAAGGGTGGGGAGGTGAAAGGTCTGAACTGTCTAAGGAACACATGGAAGTTAAAACAGGGGGGAAAGGTCCAAAAATGTACCAAGAGTCACTAGGTACCTGAGCACTGCTAGCAAAACAAATCCCAATGGATAGCCTCGTGGAATACGGGAGCAATAGTACACAAGCTCTAGACAGGCCAAAGAACTTAAAAACCAATACAAACTGAGTATAAAAGTCTTGCACCAAAGATTACGATAACTATTTTAAGGGTGGGACAACCAGCTTTTATTAACCTGAGCCAATAAATAAAATAAAAAACTGGTCGATACGAAATCTCGACCACGATTACCAATCCCAAGACCCAATAATCCATCCCAATTCCCAGTTAACTGAAAAACTATTGCTGAAGCCTGTATCTCAAGAAAAACTACTGAAAACCGTTTTAATACAAAGAAGGAACCAGTTAGCATTGGCTCGGCAACAATGAGTCGGTCCACTGCAAACAGAATCAGTTGAACATTAGATACTACCTTGTTGCGCTAAAAAGAAATTACCCACTATAATCTTTTAAGGTTTAGCCTTGTAGCTTTTAAGCAGTAAATTCTAAACAGCAAAAGATAAAGACTTGGGATTTCTTTCATTAGAAAAGTGGTGAAAAAAGCTTCAAATGCTGTTCTCAACCGTCAAAATCGGTCAACGATTAGTGAAAACATCTTCAGTTTGGTTAATTACTGATATATTAAGGTTTTAAATGCCGAGGCCTATTTCTAAGAACATTACAAATAGGGAACAGCTGTATGGGTTTTTACCACTGATATTAAAAATAAGAAATTTTTTTCCATACAAACGCAACTACGGCCAAATTTTGCTTGTAATTTTATGGCCATATTCCCTATTTGGTTAAAAATAAATTTATGTTAAATTAAGAAGCAAAGGATGTTTCATTTCTTGGAGTTACGGATATCAGTATCGGAAGCATTACAGAGGTCAGATACCAATAACGGCAAAAATACTGACAAATACCCAAACCGAAATTTATATCGGACCATCCCTAACTATAAAGATCGGGAATCAGTAGCTCAACCTTAATTATTTAGTATTTTTAGAGTATATTATTTGGGTCATTTTAAGTGCTTTTTGCAAGCCTCCCCATCTCCACCAAATCATTACTTTTTTCAAAATTAATTTCTTTTGAGCCTTAAGTCAACCGAAGCAATTTAACATTCGTGTGGCTAAACAGGCTCAATTTTGAACATTACCAAACTTTTTTTAGAGAAGAAGAAATATCTGGTAAAGGGAGGTGCCAACCCGAGGATTCGATCCGGGAAACCTCCAATCATCATAGGGGCCAAAAGATTATCCAGAATTGGCCAGAATAGTTCCCATAGCCATTGAAGGAGCATGGTAGCCTCTCACGCTAACGCTGCCTGGCAGTCCTGTGAGCTGAAAGCTATTGTTAGCGGAGAGCTGAAAACCTGTCAAGAACATTCCCCACAATAAATGAATGGAGTAGGGTTAATCTCATATGCTACTTATTCACAGAACAGGAGGCAGCCACTCAGTAAGCAATCATCTTCCATACTGCCACCACAAAATGCAAGCCAATACGAGTTCCTGAACTGTCGTCTTCATGTTGCACTTACCAAAACCACACCCACTAGTAACTTCCTTCAATTACCACTTTTCTATTTTTACCTCTTTAACTGCCAACCACAAGTGAAGTACATAATTACGTTCTCTCAATTATTTGCTATTATACCTTAGTCATAGAGCCACCCTCCTGCCAACATGTTGTGAATTTCCACAGTTTCCTTTCATCTGCTCGTCAGGCCATCGTTCAAACCGTGTGGCCCTCAAGTGAAAACTGTCACTGTTCAGGTGCTCATTACAGCCCTAATAAATGACCATCAGGCAGCCTAACACTGTTATTTGCACTCAAGTATTAGGCCTTGACAGATTGCATAGCCCAAGCAAGCATTATTAAGTAGCTTATTACTCCACCACTATCTATGCGAGCCATCAGTGTCATTAGAAAGCAACAACGTTGCATATTAAAGAGGTGACTACATCACGAGCACTACGACCACTGATCTTCTTAACTTTATCGGCATAGAAGTACAGCTCTGATAAAGGCAACAAACACAAGCCGCAGAAGATAGTTTTCTTTGGTTTACGTTTCTTCGTTACCTTGTATGTTACTAGTAAAATGAGAAAACCGATTTATGTCGCAGTTACAGTAAAGACTTACGTACCCAAGTGACATTTTGGTTTACCCTTTTTCAATTGTAGAAAAAGCTGATACGGTAGGTAAAACTTCACTCAAGTAAAAACTTACTGCAACCGCAAGGAATAAGTTTATTTTTGTTTTGTTTTATGACTAATTCAACACAGGACGATTAATGTGAACTTTGAAGTGTTACAACACGAATACAGTGTACAAGCCAGAAGACAATTTTTCACCTAGGTTGACAATGATAAATATATTTTGGGTTGGCAGGTTTCTAATTACCAGTTTGTCTTGCGCAGAAAGAAAGAAATTAAGAGCTTTGAACCTGTTATACCCACCATCAACATCCATCAGGCATTTGGAATCAGCACAGTATATAAATACATTCCTTTGTGAAGAATAATAACAGGCTCGGCCAAAAAAAGTCGAATAACAACACTTGTCATTATTTGTTACAGCATCACAAACAAATGTACTTACTTTGGCGTGTTTTAGTTCCAATTCAGCCAGCTCCACTAAGTTTTTACGGAATGCTTGTACACGACGGTTTTTAAATTCTGTCAGTTCTAAAATCAAATAAGAGGATAAATGTTATTACAAAAAATAAAAGAAGCAAACTTTCAAAACAATATGCACACTTTAATCATAATTTAAGTGTTTATCGTTAAGAAGCATCCACAGCACATCACCGAGTGGCATGCATGCTGTTAACTTTCCGAAGCCGACATATTCACTGAAATCTAGTACTAAAACCAACGCTAAAACTTTGAGCAAAAGGAACACGACTGCTTACAACCGTGCCCAAAACGAACTGTGATGGGGAACATAAATGATGGATCACAAAAAATGGTGAAGGATTGTCGAGCAATGAGCATTACGTAACAAATTTAAGCTATGATTTAAAGGTATTATTTTTGAGAAAATGAAACCATTCTCTTCTTGCCCGAAAAAACCGTTACTGGCAATACTATGAAATGCAGTCATCGTAAAATGGATTCAAAACTTCAACAGCACACACTACGAGAATGTCTTCAGTTGTGAAAGTGTACGTTTTTGAAGTTTTGAGTCCATTCCTTTCTTGAATAAAAATTTCTGTTTTCTCCACTATTACTCACTTCTTATTTGATTTGCTTTTTGTCCACCCAGCTGCCACCCCCCCCCCCCCCAAAAAAAAAGCAATGAAGCGAAAACTTTTGCTGAGGCATTGAACGGTTCTGGCTAGACAACAGCACTTTCAATATGCTTGGACTACAATGATATAGAAGCAGTCCGCTAAAGGGAGCAGCACGAAGTTAACGTTAACTTAATTTGGGGTACAGTTCTTTTTTTGAAGAAAAAAACAGTTAAAGAGTATCCTACCTTCTTTGGCTTTTTCTGATATTTGTTCAAATTTCTCACATGCAAGCTGCTGGGCCAGTTCAGCCTGAAAGCAAGAAAATTAGAACATAAGCGAAAATACTCGGAATAACTATTTAGGCCAACACACAAAATATATCAACAGCAAAAAAAAAAATTAAAATGGATTAAAAGGACATACGAAAAGATGTTTGTTTGAATGCATACCGCATTTCAGAAACAGCTTAAGTAATAAATAATAAACTAATGTAGCAACAGCAGCATTGTAACCATGCATACTGGCCGAATTCATTGCACAAAAGCCAAAATGCAAACACAGCTTAGGCCTGGAAACAAAATATTGTAGAAATTTGAAACATTGCTTCCAGTGGAATGCACAAGGATATCAACTTCTATAGCTCTGAGCAAGGAAGGGATGGTGGATTGCGGCTCATTGGCATGTCGACAGCTAGGTCATTAGCGCCAACCTCAGTCAAAGTGCAGTGATCAGGGTTGCCACTGTGCCACACATTACAGAAGTTAAAAAAAAACCAATTCTAGATCTTATACATCTAAACCTGCAAAAAAAAAAAAACCGGGACAGGAGGACAAGACTAAACGCCCAATTGACACACCCGTCCATGAGGCATCGTCCCCCAGATTTTGGCCGTGATCCGTACGCTTCTTTTTCTGAGCAAGGAGAAGCACACCTAGGCAGAGGTATAACTATGACTGTTGACCAATTTGTTTGATACTTGTGCTCGAGCAGTTATTTGTAAATTGCACTCATAATTGCCACTCATTACATTAACAAGTATTAAATAAAATAATTAAATACCAATTAATTAAGTGCTACACAAGTTTTTTTTTTTTTTTTTTTACTTACTACTTAACTGTAACGTTTATACCAGAACGTATATTGTGAGATAAAATTAGAACTATTTGTACCCATATGTGGTTGTTGCAATTGGAGGAATAAATACTTTGTTATAAGCAGAGAATAAGTGCTGGAGCACAATGCTTTAAGCAGAGTATAGGAGTGAGCACTTCTCCTAGGACAATCGACTAATGCAACAATGATAATGTAAATATTGTTGTAGTACATTAAGTCATTGTCAATGCATTTGAAACTAACTAAAATTTTGAACTACAATAATAACATCAGAAAGTGAATGCAATTTGTGTTTAAAATGTGTCATGTTTCTGTGTGTGTGTGTGAACGTGCATATTTTTATTTATGATAGTCGTTTGTTTGTTTGATTATTGGCGTGAATGTCTGCATGAGCTTACTGGCCCAGTATTATAAAAACGTTGTGTATTTTGGGGCATTTGCATTGTCTGTTTGACGGTTTATGTTTTAATTCAGTTTCGTGCCGAGTTACTAATGCTTGGTTGTTCAAACCCTCCAAACATAACAAATGTCAAGTGAGTATCACAGATACGTACAAGAAATCTGTTACCACTGTTTGCAAGAATGGCCCAGAGGAAGCGTTTGTACCTCATTGGATGCAACAGCAAACATTTGGCTTCCCCAAACATACAGCGAATTAATTGATTGTCAGGGGAAAATTATTAAACTTGAGACCATCTACATTAATAACAAGGATGCACTACACTGCATTAGTATTCGACGTGTTGTATGGCAGAATAAAGAAAAATGTGTAATTGATGTATGCAGTTGTAACGGCAGACATACCAACAGGACACTACTAAAAAATCTGAATGCGTGGTGTACTGAAGAATATATACTATATTAATATATATATTAATATAATACTATATTGCACATTATATTAAAAAAAAATTGTCTCGTAACTTTTGCTACTACAATACGTCAAAAGAGCCAGAATCTTGTGTGCGACGATGCAATCACTGACCAGATAAGTTTTCATCGGACGCTGATATTAGTTTTCTTAAAAAAAAAAAAAAACTGAAAGCTTCGTTGTTTTACAGTTTCCCGTTCCCCTTGTTCTTGTTCATCCAACATTTACATTTTTTAAATCTTTGAACACCTTTGTTCAAAAAATTAAGCTAGTAATTTTTTGTCGGGGGGGGGGGGGAGGGAGTAGGAGAAACCATATTGCGCTGAGGGTACGTGAGGTTGACTACTTTAAATTTATTTACACTTTTTAAGTGTATTAACAAAAGTTAAAATATTCACACGAAAATTGTGACAAATTCCACATTGAATATAACACTGCAATTTCATGTGGCCAATTTTTGTTAGGTTACTCAATACAAAGTACTTGTTTTACTAGCATTTTATAATTATCTTTATTATTATTTGTAATTTTAAATCTGATGGTAAAACTAATATCGAACCAATAAAACTTGCGTGAATCATCCTGTTACGGATTTTTTTTTAAATCGGAGAATTAGAGGCCAGGAGGAATATTCCGCCCTTCCCTCCGTGGCCAGTCCGCCACTGTAAAAATAGGACATCATTCGCTTTGTTCACTCGTTCAAGCGTAAGCGTTTGTTTTGTTCAAGCATAATAAAATACTGTAATATATCGCACCCGGAAAGCAGCGACGCTATGCGCGCCTCGCATTCAATGTACCGTCCAGATTCCACCGTAAAAATTTGGCGTACCATCCAGAATACTGCTTAAGGTAAGTGACGACTCACTTTGTATTGTACTTCGCGATAGGAGAGCAGCCATCTCGATGTCCATGCGTAGTCTCTGACCGACCTCAATTTGAAGATCTGACTTGCCGAAATGTGCAGTTACACGCCGCAATTTTTCGTATGAGCGCACACCTTTACGATGACATTTGGCTGACGTCATTCATAGATCGTATACAATTGGGCAACAATTTTTCGCTGAAGGATCTTGTTAGAGGTTATTATACTTCAAACGTCTTATGTATATTCTGTGGAGCATAATACCTTTTGTACTTGCGCACTGCAAGTGACCCACCCACATACTTGAATTTCGTCGGACCAGAATTGAACAAATGTGTCTGGTTTTTGAGGAGATGTCGCTGACGTAAATCGCGTCCACCCGTTTTTTGGCCACAACCGCATTAATTCGACGTGTGACACGTTGAACTAAAAACGAGTTGCAGTGCTGTAAAACGGCCACCCTACCCAGACGGCCACCCAACGAATGCGAATATCCGTCTAATAACAAACAGTATTCGATTGTTGTAAACAGAATGATTGTTGCCAATAAACTGAAACGATGGACGAAACAAACACCACCCGTGCACCAACCTTAACCGCTTGCTAAAGGTTCTAAATAAAACGATTAGTAAAACTCGATTCAATATTTTTTTTAAATGACAATGTCCGCGGGCTAAAGGTTTCGAATTTGCTGTACAAAGGCATATTTATTTATTTCTGGTGGAAATATTCATATGAAAGTCCATGGAGTCCGGTTCAGGGGAGGTGCTTGAAAGAGTGACGCGAACGAAAATCAGCGTTTGTTAGCCATTGTGTGCAAAAACACATAGACAGGATATACACCTTCCGCAACAAACACATGAGATAGCAAGCCGTCCTAATGTTGCAAATGGTGCATCAAACACCACCCGTGCACAGCATGGGCTTCAGCTAGTGGTTCAATTAACTTCCACTGGATAGGAATCTTAAAGACGCACACACCAGAGACCCCACATTGTCAAAGCTAATTTAATGTCTACTGTTGTTTACGCAATAGGAGTTTACAATACCTAACAATGTCAAGTAATAATAAAGAAAGAATCAAAAGACTCATAATATTGTTAACCTTGACAGCAATCAACTTGCCTGCTAGCTTGATAAAGCTGTTACTTGCTTTGTGGGTTACTCTACATGCCCAATATTACTAAAATAAGCATTTCTTACTGTCACTGGCTACCCGAGCACTCCTCTATTTACTCCTGGTGTTACTAAACAGCGATTTTTGTATATTATAACAACAATGTTTACACCAGCAAGAAAGATGTAAACCATCTTTATGCTACACTTTAATGCTAACACGGGTAGCTGCGAGCACTGGGGCGTCACATTCGATAGGCGTCTTGGTCCCAGCTGTACATCTTTGGCTTCCTACAGACCCGGGTTCGATCCTGGGACGGGAAGTGTATATGTACGGGTTTTTCTCCGGTTGTTTCCCGCCCGTTGTACGAGGGTTTCCTCCGGGTACTCCGGTTTCCTCCCTCCTGCGGCAAAAAACAACTGTTTACGATGGTGGTTCCTTCCACTTAACATCTGCCGCTAGGGCCTTCAAAAGCTGTATAGCTTACTGGCCGACAACCTCTATTCTATTCTATTCTACACTTTAATATTGTTGTATTACTGCAGGCAGGGTTTTAATCAATGATCGTTCAGGGATATAATTTTCAAGGCCTTCTTAAGGGTAATGGTTTTTATACCCAATTAAGAGCAATTTCAAGGTCACTGCACACAAAAGTTGTTACATTTTTTGCCTGCCTATATAATTTATTTGGAGTGGAGTACTGACCCCATGCAGCCAGTTGTCAAACGAGTGCCCGTTTTTACTTTTGCAGAAAGCGTA
>JAHWFP010152056.1:22147-39243 GCA_023313725.1 Lithobius niger | reverse complement strand
ACGTAGTCGGCACGGTGAAATTGGTTGGGGAAACAGGTGTGTCATACATCGGGAATTAAATTTCCTTGGGGCGCCCTCTTGTACAGCGGGAGACTTGAACCTAGCCTTCCACCAGGTGACAAAGTCTGCTATAAAACAGGTAATGTATATTTTTGTTGGCTGTAAAACGACTAAAATTGCAGGGCCCGACACTGCATAATTTTAATTTTTATTGACCCTCCGAAAATAAACATTACCTAAATTCTCCCCCCCCCCCCCCCCCCCTCATGAGCTAGGTTCTGGAATGTGGAGAAATGATGCCGACAGGACCATGCTATGGAGCTTATATAAGCCGGCCCAAGCAGGGAAGATACTGTCAAACTTCTATGGGAATAATGCTCAAAAGAGGGAAAACTGCTATAAAACAGGTAATGTATATTTTCGGATAGGCAATAAATACTAAAATTAAGCAGGTTCTGGCCCTGCAATTTTAGTCTTTTTTTTCTTAAAAAATCAGGCCTGCGGGTTATACAAAAGTTTTTGCTCATGCTAAAACAAAAAAAAGGCGCATTTCTCAATGCCCAAACTTTGACCTACTCACGGTGCAGTGATGCAAATCGCGTGGAAATCGAACTGAAAATAGTAATTTTCCGATTGTTTGCCATGCATCTCTTGTAATAATCAATGAAAATTTTGCAGCTCTTGTTTCAATATTTCAGTTGTTTCAATTGTTAATATCGAAATTTGGAACCATTTTTAATAGCAGCCAATCTTGGTGTGCGTTCGAGCATCGCAAGGTTGATCGATTACTCAGTGCTGGTCAATTTCTTGTTCCTGCACAAGGAGAATAGCTCTTGGAGTGCCTAGCCAATAAGCTACTTTAGCGTGCGCTAGGAATGGCGTTTTTCACGGATGACGGCCGTGCACTGCTGTTTATTTACGGTATCAATCGTTAAACGTGCTAAAAGATATTCAGTATAAAGATAGCATACAGTACAGAAAGACAAAATAGCTCTTATTTTACTTGGATAATGTAATGTGTGTTCAATGTAGAAGCCAAACTTGAAGAAGTTAAACCTTGTTTAATACGGAATAATCTTGACAAGAATTGGGTTACATTATAACGTTCTTTCTCAACACAAGAATCAAAGAGAATTGAACACCGGACTCTGAAGCCTTGACCTTTATATGCTCCGGTCGGATCCAGAGCTCCACCGGACAACCAATCAGCTCATGAGTTCATTAACCAAGCCAGTTCTTGGTTACAAAGTTTTTACCAATCGTGGCCAACAATAATTGGCCACGTTGTCCTGCACGTCCGCTCATGGTTTTGGCGCAAAACCTAAAAGTCCTTGCTGTTAAACAATGGTTTTGGCGCCAACAAGAGTCAACCACCGTTTCAAGCGCACAATTAGGTATGTGGGTGGGCCAATGTCCGTTACAATAACAAGATATTAAACGTATTGGAAGGCCAACAGCCTTGCATTGCGGTATTATGCACTAGTGACGAGTGAGGTCATTCAAACTTCGTTAAAACTTAGAATAGAATAGAATAGAGTTTGTCGGCCAGTAAGCTATACAGCTTTTGAAGGCCCAAGCGGCAGCTGTTAAGTGGAAGGAACCACCATCGTATACAGTTGTTTTTTGCCGCAGGAGGGAAGAAACCGGAGTACCCGGAGGAAACCCTCGTACAACGGGCGGGAAACAACCGGAGAAAAACCCGTACATATACACTTCCCGTCCCAGGATCGAACGCGGGACTGTAGGAAGCCAGAGATGTACAGCTGGGACCAAGACGCCTATCGAATCTGACGCCCCAGTGCTCGCAGCTACCCGTGCACCATATACTTGTAGATTATCCGCCAGTTGTACGGGGATGCAAGTTTATTTACACAACCGCCTTATTTTTAGTGGTGTGGGTTATCTGGGAGGTGGGTTATACACTTGAAATTACGGTACTAACTCTTTATAAAGATTGACATCGTCAAATTTACTTTGGTTTGACGGAAATTACTCACACTAATAGTTCACGCAATACCAAAAGTTCCATGTAAATGGATATTTACAGGTGAATTTTTTATGGCCGAGATCTGCCACCTTCTTCAGGCCAAGCCTCAGACACTTACAAGCAACTGCACAAATGTTCACAAATTTGAATTCGACGTACGATCCTAGTGGGACATTCGCTGTCCGAGAGAATGATTGAGGTAGTCCCACCGGGATCGTACGCCGAATTCAAACTTGTGAACGTTTGTGCAGTTGCTTACAAGTTTCCGACTAGTGGCCTGAAGATGGTGGCAGCCATCGAAAATTCGCCTGTAAATAATCATTTACATGGAACTTTCGGTATTGCTTGAACCTAAAGTGTGTATTTTTCAGAGACTCAACCAGCTAGCATGTACCTAACATGTGGTTTTTTCAAGGAAAATGGATGGATGTTTTATGGATTTTAACTGCTCTTTCTGGTGCCCTGAAACTTAAACATATTCAAGCAAACTTTCCATTCTCAATTTCTTAGTATAATTTCTCATTGTACGATTTGTTTTTGCAGAAACTGGAAGTTAGTGTTGATGAACTGTCAGCTGAAAATGAGGAGTTGCGGAAAACGAGTAATCAATTAGTAATGGAAGAAGCGAGGGCATTTGCTTTGTTAAAACAAGAGCTACAGGTATTTCTTGGAACCTAGTTTTGATTGGAAAATTATGTTTAAATTGTAATGCTTTGTAGGAATAGATAAATATTCCCAGGAATATCAATATCATTCATACGTAATGTTGATAATGGACTTATTATTGACATGGTTCTTGTAGGAAAATGTAGTATGACTGCCCCCCCCCCCTACCTCCGTTAAATCCGCCCCTGTCTTTGACCCTCGTGCAACTTCTATGTTTGGTTTCCCCAGTGTATCCTTGCAGTCATTCTCCACAGGGGACCCAGTAGACCAACCCCTTTGTATTGGGCAGCCTTTTTACGTCGATTCTCTGGTCATTTTCACTCGGATGTTCACTTTCACTCTGCTCTTCATCATTGCCAACCTTCCTCTTCTTTCTTGGTAGCATGATAAATAAATATCCTCACTTAAATTGTAATTGCCTTTGCTAATATCTAAATCTATGCTAAATTTAACTTTATCGTGCAAGAATTCAATTTTTTGAAGTCCATGATGATTCATGGTACCTTCGCAAACCACCAAACATTTGTACACAAAACGTGCGCTACTAGTGATAGCTTGGTGCTGCTAAAACATAGTCCACTCGACAGCTGGAACATCTCAACACGATAGATAAAGCGCCGACGAACTACCTCACCTCGTGCTTTTATACATTTATTACATTTCATCCTTCGTTCCAAATGTATTTGTTCGATGGAAGTGACGTCACGTTGAACGCTGCTGAGGACTTGTGGGAGCTAACCAATCGCTATAGGGTGCAAAGAAAGTTGACTTTTGCTGAATTTTGAGCTCACCAAGAGCTATACAGGTGTAAAGTTACTCTGGATGGATTATCGACTGATCCTGGATGGAGCTATCAGTTGCGACGAAAGGTGTCGTCAAGCGTCACTCACATTCACTTTTAGAACGCTTTGTTGAGGATGCGCATCGGTTTCTAGTGCTGTGTCGGTAATCGGACGTTTTTTTTAAACCGGTTCGTTTAGGTTTTTTTAAGCAGATGTGAAGAAGTTAAAAGACCACTTGGCATGTGTATATCTTTTCGGGGATGTTTAGCTATAAACAAACTAATCGTTGTCTATGATATCTAAAATAATATCGTAAACGAACTAATCGATGTCTTGGTCCGAAATGGCGGTTGCAGACAATAGCGACTGCCACAACGATGGGCGTGTAGAATTTCGTTTCGTTCGTGATTACTCAGTTGAACAACACTGTGCCAACATTTGTATTGCAAAGCAATAAGCGAAAAAATAAACCATCTTCTACTTTGAATGTTCGAAATCAATCGATCACAATTGTAACGCTCAAATTCAAAAACAAAA
The DNA here is from genome assembly GCA_023313725.1 of Lithobius niger. Taxonomy (NCBI): domain Eukaryota; kingdom Metazoa; phylum Arthropoda; class Chilopoda; order Lithobiomorpha; family Lithobiidae; genus Lithobius; species Lithobius niger. The sequence continues at coordinate 35,271 of JAHWFP010152056.1, read as the reverse complement.
ATACACACTCCATGACAAGGTAAAACAGAAGCAAGCACAAGAAAGGAAGCCTGAAGAAGATAGGAGAGACCGAAATTAACACCACTCGGACTATTAGGCCTATCGAAAATTCGCAAAATACCGTACAGTGTGTATTTTTGTTTTTGAATTTGAGCGTTACAATTGTGATCGAAAGCAATAAGCATCAAATAAAATCTCTAAAGGTGTTTATGATAAGAGGTATTGTTAAATTTTTCCCCAAACGTAGGATGTATTTTGGTCAGCGCAGCGGATTACAGCTGACAAACCGCTCCTCGCGAATCATTTACCAGGAGTAGTGGATCGGTTACTACATTGAAGTTTTGTTTTCAACTAGACTATTAAACAAACACCGAATAAAAATTATAAATACATTTTTCCATTTAGTTAAAAATAAAAAAATAAAAATAAAGTATTTTCAAAACAGCAAGTCAACATTTTTTGTAAGCGTAATGCTGCTCGTCTTTGAGGTTAGCGTTCCTGGACAAAACAATCGATCAAAACTGACGCACGTGCGAAAACGTCAACATAGCGCTGCTCATGAGGACATTTTTTTTTCTTGACCAACAATGAATTCTTCAACAATAGTCAATTTCTGAACGTTCCCCAATCACGCAAAAAAAACTTGCTCTGCTGCATCCCAACTTTATACTTAAGTAATGCTTTGTGCGTTGCGTTTTAATTAAACTTTTGATATGGCACAGTTAAGCCACTCTTCCTCATTTGTTGTAGGTAACACAAGAAATTAAAAATTTAACGTATAAATTTGACGTAAAATTTAACATATAATTCAAATGTTTTGGCAGCAGCAGCAGCTAGTCAAGATTGTGGCTATTGTGGTAGCTTAATTTTTTTAAATCAAAAAAACAAATACTGGTCTACTGGATAATGTTGATGAAAATAGCATATTTTTGTGCTCCCCTCCCCCCCAAAAAAATTGCTATTCTCATTTGCAGACTCCTCCTCACTGTGTTACCTGTTCTACTTACAAAATGGGATATCCTCTTGCTGTCGGCACTTGTCAACTTCATTTGCATACAATTCAACTATAATTTATGCAAATTTTACGTCACCGGACCCCTCTCTCTATTCCCTCTATCGCCCCATTCCTACCCACTGTTCTTTTGCCGACGGCACACGTCGGACGTGTTTGTAAATTGGTGCGTCTAATTCGGTTGGTGGTGCGTTTCCGAGTAGCAGTGTGTATGGGAATTGGTAGAGTTGCAGAAAACTCCGTAAGTTGGACTAATTAACTTGTTTTGTGGAACATGAAACGAATATTTGAATAATTTTTAAATCTTAGTCGCCTTAATTTTAATCGTTTCAATCTTGACCGCCTTAAGGTAAAACTAAAATTTAATGGCGGGATGTGGCGAGTACTAAAAACAGGAAGGCCTGTTTGTAGCGAATAGTGTTTCGCAAAGTGGAGAAAACGAATTATAATGCGGTTGAGAGAAGTATTGAGAAATGAGGCAAGCGAGGCCCAGGAGAGAGATTTAAAAAGAGTTAGTCGAAATAAGTATGAGAATGTGGAGAGAGAAAACGATAACTTTATAGAAATGTAGTGAAAAAAAAGGGTACACGATACCCTCGAGGTTACACGGTAACTCGGTGATGTACGTTTTCAGAATGAAAAGACTTATGAATTGTGGCATATGAATGAGTTTGGAGATGCCTTGAGAGTTATGCGATAACTCCAGAGTTACACGACAACTCGTAGAGCGTTATACGATAGCGCTGGGCGAAAATATGGCTTACACATAAGTTTTTTTTTTTAAACTTGTTATTTGCGGAACGTTGACGATGACAGCGTACGAACTATGAAAGAGAACACCGTGTGTGGCGGGCGATGCATGTTTCCTGCTGCTCCGGGGGAGTAGGGCAGTGATGGATAGATAGTGACGGTGTGAGAATGCTGTGGGGCGTTCCATTTTTGCGGCCGAGGGGAGACGGCCTGGTGACGGCCTTGGCCAGAACTAATATTGCACGTCGGAACTAAAAGTTGTGCAGACTGATGATGCCTTGGTGGTCGAGATCGTATGCATGAAGTTTAAAAATGTCACGTTCAATGTCTAACTTAATTGTGACTGGCCATGGTTGTTCATGATGGCGATAAACCTGGTGTAATACCATTGGTGTTCTGTTGGTTAACACCGCCCGTTGCGGAGGCAGGTGGGCCAGACGGGGTCAAGTGAGGTTAGGCCTAAAAGACGGCAGCGATTAGGCTTACGAGCAGTGGAGCCGATCGGTCTCGCATTACGGTGTAGTAGGGCAGTAATTGAAATAATGCAGTGATTCTGGCACAAATTGAATTTGTGCGAAGTGATTCGAGAATGAATTTAAATACGGCATTTGATACGAAATTGAAATGTGGAAGCGACCATGAGGGTGGTCGGGCAATATAGTTCACGTCATTTTAGTTTTTACTGCCTGCGGGACACTTCGCCTATTTAATAAATAAATAAATAAATACAATGCTGGCCTACAGAGTGAGGAATACATGTTTTCCTGTTGGGTGAATTTGCGAACGATGATGCGCTGCAAAACTTGAGACGTGCCCTGCGCAGTACGAAATATTAAGCACATGTGTGATCTGATTTTTAAATACTAAGTCACTAGTGGACGTTACTATGAATGTGAGACGTAGATACGTAGGCAAGCTGAGAGTTACCTGCCGTGAGACCTGTCGGTGCAATATTTATAGGCATGTTCAGATGTGTAGTGTTGTTAATCACAATTACCGCCGATTTGTGACAAATAATCGCCACCTCCGGATAGGTAGCAATGTAGGGGCCTTACGACCGATCTTGAACAGATTACGAGGTTATGTAGGGTTACATCCTTGTTGTGAAGTGGTATACCGGGCAGGTACAGCCCGTTGGTGGACTGGCCATTATTAATGAGTGAGTTGGCCCGGCCCGGCCCTGCCGCCCCCCTTTTCAGGCGATTTTGATGTTGATTGGATTGTCACTGCAGAAGGGGGTTGTGTTTCGGTGACCCCTAACACCGTTGGTCCTTGCAGGTGATACGGTTAGGAGAGCCTTGGGCCCGGGGATGAAAGAAAGGCCCAGTTCCATGAGTTGCGTGCCCGCAAGGCAGGGGGTGTTTCAGAGGAAGTTGTGGATAGGGCGTAGGGGTGAAGCCTACTGTTGTTACTTTTTCAGACAGATTGTGTTTGCAACACTGGACTGTTGCCAGGATATTTTAGGGTGACCGACTAAGGACACAGGGAGCCCCTACAGTTGGCAAGGGGTGCTGAGGTAGGTGGTCTCCTGGGAGGCAAGAGGGGATGTTTCCAGGTGTAGGGCCTTTGTGGTGTGTATGACGCAGAAGTCTACGATTCACGTAGTTGGGATGGCGAAGAGACTTGGTACTGGCGGCGTCATAAGTACAGTGCAGCAGCTAAGTGGACTTATAGTTGGTAATGTAGCAGCTCGCCCGATGGTAAGGAGGGCAACTCTGGTCACACAGGTACCGTGGTTGAAATGGTGTAGGAATAAATTCCGTGCATTTGGTGATAAATGGTTGCGATGGCACCACGGGTTAGGTGCTGTTAAGCTTTGGCCTGTCTGCTTGGTCGTGCTGGGCACGGGAGGCTGGACACACTGGCCTGTGCGGGTCCCGCATCGCCCTGGCTGAGGGGCTAGGGGGCCAGGTTACATCGAATGCCGGTCGTGACATGGGGCCGTGGTCTCACCTAAGAAGGGCATCATCGCCGGGTTTGCCAGGCAGTTGCTACGCGTATCATAGGTGTGGTCACCTTGGTTCGTGACGTAAACAACGGGCACCTGCAACGAGGACAGGTCGCATGTCACCGTGGTTGACAGGTGGGAAGCGCCACGTAAGAATCTGATCCCATTTTGTATACAGAACAGGTAACACAGTGAGGAGGAGTCTGCGAAGTAGAAATGATGATTCTACCAGAGAACTTGTTCTCGCAGGAGAATCGAAGTTCTCAGAGTAGAATCCGACGAAACTGTGTTACCTTTATTACCGCTCCCGCCTCCCTGGCGCTCTTGTGGCTCAGCTGCAAAAGACAGTGGCTAGGAATGAGGCGATAGAGGGAGTAGAGAGTGGGGTCAGGTGACGTAAATTTGCATAAATTTTAGTTGAATTGTATGCAAATGAAGTTGACAAGTGCCGACAGCAAGAGGATATCCCATTTTGTAAACTGAACAGGTAACACAGTTTCGTCGGATTCTACTCTGAGAACTTCGATTCTCCTGCGAGAACAAGTTCTCTGGTAGAATCATCATTTTTCACCAATATTATCCAGTAGACCAATTTTTGTTTTTCAGATTTAAAAAAATTAATGTAGAGAAAAACCGAAACCGATACTGAGGCATCCTTCGTGGAAAAAACCGAAACCGAACCGATTTGTTAAAAATGAAACCGACACAGCATTATCAGTTTCAGTGTTTTAGAGGTACCAAACTGTCTTTAGAAGCGTACAAGTTTGGTGGTTTTGGAAGGTACTGTAGGCGTAATAGGACTATGTGATTAAAATGCTCGGCCTAAGTAAAAAATAGTAATATAAATGCAAGACTAGTTAAATAACTACAATTAAATTGTATAAACAACAAAACTAACATACAACAAATTTTGAAGTTGGGACATTGTAACTAAAAGAAAATTACAGAGGACAAAAAAACACATTTTTTAAAAAAAAAAAAAAAAAAAAAGTAAGTGGATGAAAGCAATACAAATACAGACAAAAACTAAACTAAAAGAATAAAAAATAAAGAAAAAAAAGGGACCTAGCAATGTAAAAAAGGCTACAGAGCGTGTTAAACAAAATCAGGGGATCAGCGGGGAGCTTCATTTTAGTAGCACCGTACTGGCCAGCGGCTTCGTGGTTTCCTGACATCCAAGAACTCAAGAGAGAGGGACCAGTCCAATTGCCTGCCACGGAGAGACTTATGTCACAGCACAAACGGCAGACCCTACACCAGAATCCTGGGATTCTACATCTTCACGGGTGACTACTTTAAAAGGTAGCCTGCTGAAAAAGGGCTGTTCCGTGGAGGTGGTGGAGAGGGTAATTGGAGGATTGAAGACTTCTACACGAAAGAATAATGGTTCGATTGGTGTGCAGGCAAAGCCCTCGACCCTTGTAACCCTTCGGAGTTTGAGTTAGCTGAGTTTTTAGAAGAATTGTTCCGAAGTGGATTGTCACCAATAGCCGTCAAGGGATACAGGTCGGCGATAAATTCAGTTTTATCATGTATCGGACACAGGGAGGTTGTCGAAAGCCCACTCTTGTCCAAAGTTATGCTAGGTTTTGACCAAGCCAAACCAAGATCAAGGACACTGTTCCCTAAATGGAACTTACCATTGGTGCTCAAGAGTTTGTCTAACCCGCCATATGAACCCCCTAAGGAAGGCAACATTGTTACACCTTACGCAAAAGACGGTTTTTCTTACGGCAATGGCATCTGCAGCCCGTCAGAACGAAGTAGCAGCTTTTTCTAGAGGTAGGAACCACATCAGGTTCTCAAGGGACTGGTCGAGAGTATCGCTGTCCTTCCCCACTCACTTCACCGCAAAGAATTCCAGACCGAACGTGGCCCCTAAGCCGGTGGTGATACGTGCTTTGAGTCCACCGGTCCATACCGGGTACGAAGAGAGGTTGTAATGTCCAATTCGAGCACTTAGACACTATTTAGCCAGAACAACAGACCAGGCCGCGGAGGGTGAAGAGCATGGTCCGACGCCACTGTTCCTGGCGGTGGACGAGACGCAAGACCGAGCCATCAACAAGGCACTGACACCCTGAAGTTGGGAAAGTGGATCTGCTCCGTGATTCGGAGAGCCTACGAGTTAGGAGCAGATTGTGCGGATATACCAAGAGACGTTAGAGCTCACAAGCTCAGGGCGCTGGCTGCGTCGTGGGCATACGGCTGCGGGACACCTCAAGACGAGATGGTCGCGGCATGCGCCTGGAACAATCGAAATGCGTTTGTGAGCCACTACCTGAGGGATACGAGCAGCCAGCAAGGTGATGTGATAAGAGATCATGTGGTAGCAGGACAGAGGTTCAACCACTAGGAGAGTAGACAGTGCCACACAAGAGAAAGCACGACTGTGACAGCCTAATATTCAAGTGAAAGACACGACACTGTAAGAATTGAGGCATTCACACACCGAAGAGCAAGGCACATCTCGGTGATTTTCCACGACATTGGAAAGTATCATTGGGGAAGACAGAGTGCAGACACACTGTGAGAACCTTTTAGGTAATGGTGAAGACATCCCACAGTGGGCAGAAAGTGCGCACAGGTGGAAGCCAACACACTGGTGGAAGCTGTTCACCCGGTGATTGGAAGCACACAAGCGTGAGCCGGCTCAGTTGGGCCAGCCGTCACGGAAGGAAAACATGGGTGGACCGAGAAATGATGAACTCATCCCAATCAAAGGTGGGTAATAGAGTAACATTTTAATGCATTCGGTTGAAACTACTAGTTCTTAATCTTAGGAGTTGACATGCTAGTGTTTGTTTAGCCTTGAGAGTATTGTCCACCTATTACAGGGATGCTGCCGGTGTGAAAAAAAATTTGAAAAATGTGAAAATTTGCCAGTGGTAAAATAATATGTGAAAAATGGGAAAAAATGGGAAAAATATGAGTGTTGGTGTGAAAAAAAGGCAAAACGCAAAACGCAGAAGTAAAACCAATGAAATTATCCACCCTAATTTTGGGCCCGGAATTACATAGGCATGCCTGTGGTTAGAACACACAAAAGAAAATTGGTTGGTTTATGGGCGGAGTCACTTTGAAGTCGCTTTCGCTCTCTTGAGTGAAATTACAAAGAAATTACAATGGTTACTGGAAAAGAAAAATTTTTATTAAAGAAATGTGAAACTAATGTGATAAATGAAAACGAAGAAATAGTGATACGAAAATGAAAGTCGGTACGTGATAAATGTGAAAAAAATAAAAAGCAGGTATGTGAAAAATGTGAAAAAATGAAAAGCGGGTATGCAAAAAATGTGAAAAAAATTAAAAGTGGGAATGTGAAATAATGTGAAAAAAGCTGGTACTCCCGGCAGCACCCCTGCTATTAGGCTAGTTTGGTCATAGAGCAGGTTAGGGTATGTGGAAGTAGGTATTAACTATTTCAGCGTCCCTCCTCCAGGACGACAAAGTTAGCATAAATTACTGAAGGTCAGTATTTTGCAGATAGTAATAATGAAAATTTTAACAAGCTTAAAATTAATTTTTACTATCCTAAAATACTCACCTTCAGTAATAAACACCCACCCGCCTCCCCGCTTCGTTGAATAGAAAGGCTCTTAAGCGAATGTGAGGAACTATACAAGATGGCGGCTGCATCTGTTGATAACAGAGCAGCGCGCCTGGCGGACAGAGGGAAAAACTCACGAGGACAACAAAATAAGGTTATTTTTTTGGGGGGCAATGAAAAAGCCAAAATAGCGATTTTAGCATAAATTACTGAAGGTGAGTATTTTAGGATAGTAAAAACTAATTTTAAGCTTGTTAAAATTTTCATTTTTAGGGGTAAAACCCCGTTTAATCTTAAATTAATTTTATCATGCGAGAATCAACTTTTTCAAGTGCATATAGATTAGCCCTAATATGACTGTTTGCCATCGCTAGTCCGTCATTTTTGTATCCCAGCATGAACGTTTGTTTTGTCAGCAATAGCATAGATATAACTGTATTTGTTCTTAAAATGGCGGCATAAACGAAAAATAGTAATGAAATGCATGACTATAGTTGAATAATTATAACATAAAAAAAAGCAAAGATAAAGCGAATGAATGCAACATTAAACAAAAACTGTTATAAGTTTCAGATATAAAAATAAGAAAGTATGGGTATCAAATTTTGATACGTGTACCTAAAAGCCAAAAAGTTTAGTGTATATTTTTTTTAGGATTTAAAGGTTTCCAACAGTCAACTTATATCAGAAAAGGAAACGTTACAAACCCATGTCAAACAACTAATGCAAGATTCTACAAAGCTGAAGCCAACTGTGCAAGAAGTAGAGGTACAGTACTTTGGTATTGCAAAGTATATGGTTATTTGAAAAATTCCTGCATCGAGATTGTTTTTTAATGGAAACCCCTACAATAATTGAAACTAGTTCCTATTAAATTAGTGTATTAATTTTATGTTTAATTTTCTAAATAACCATACGTAGTAATTTTTTTCAGAGCCTGAAATTGCAGATCTCTGAAATAACTAGCGAATGTGAACGGCTACGGAATTCTTACATGCAACAGACGGAAGAAAATGTAAAACTTCAATTGCTGAACCGTCAGTTAGAGGTATAGAATTAGAATTTATTATCATTTAAAATAAATAATTTTAAATAAAGAAAGCTAGACTGATGCTGGCTTTGCAAGTGAATGTTTCAGATTTTTTTTTAATTGCAGTTCCTGGAAATTCAAGTAAACGATCTAACGAATACAAATGAAATTTTAGAACAGACTTGTCATCAGCAAAATGAATCGATCAAAGCTTTACAATCCTCTAAACAGGCAAGTTTTAATTACGTACTATCTAAAGGGTTTAATTTCTTGGTACAGTTGACATCGTTTACAAAGAACCTCAACAGACTGGTAAAAAATGTTTGCTGTACTGTAATTGGAAATTCCTTGTATCTGACAAAGAATTTAGAATTTCCACTAAAGCTTGATGCACACACCGTGTAATAATTTTATGTTTAAGTTACTTATAAGGTTGTAATAGTGTAATATTTTTTCAGAGCCAGAAATCGCAAATCTATGAAGTAACTAGCGAGTGTGAAAGGCTAAAGAATTCTTTTAAGCAACAGACAGAAGCCGATGTAAAACTACAATTGTTGAACCATCAATCAGAGGTATAAATTAGGATTTATTAATATTTTAATAAATATTCAAAAAGAAGGAACGCTAGATTCATACTCACCGTATTTCTCCAAATATAAGAGGATACTTTTTTCAAAGGTGTCCATTAAAACGGCTGCATCGTTATACTCGCATGCAAACCCATAACTCGGTCAAATTTTGGTCTATTTTGGTCGATTTTGATGTATGAATATATCCAATGGTGCTAATGCCAAGCAATTTCCTGAGTTAGTTTTTGGATTCTATTCTATTCTAGGGCGACAATGAACGAACTGTCATTGGTTTATCATGGGGCCATAAAACGGGCTCAACTGTTGTCTCGATAAACGCACAATCATCAAGCTTGCAGAGATGGGAACCTCCTCACTCTAGAACTTGCCATGCTCTTACAACAGGCTACGCTGTGGAGTAATGTACTGAACTCTAACAATGCCCTGATTGTTGCTTGCAAGGGGGGAACCGACGATTGGGGACAAGGTCTTGGTGCAGTTGTTGCAGAGGGGTTAGTGCATCTGGGACGATGGTGCGAGATCCGTACCCCCCACGACTTACGGCTGTTGAGGCAAAGGGCACATGACCATGTACAGGGCATCGCGGTGTTGCAGGCGATCAGTGATTTGGATCGAGGTCTACCTTGAGTGTATTACTTACTACCTTTGTTTTGATAATTTTGTTGTTGTTTATTTTTGTCTCTCCCAAATCCATATGTACCTCGTTGTACGGAATAGAATAAATAGATTATTTAGCAAAGTCTAAATATATTTTAAATTTACCTCAGTATGCAATCCAATATCAAAGATGGTATTACAATTTTGGGCTTCAAATCCAATACCAGGTAAATTTACTAGAATACAAACTAATAAATGTAGTACCAAACCTTATGAAAGCCGTGCTAAAGTCACTCGTCTTATAATTGCAGCCATTAATTTCTTTGGAATATGCGAGCCCCAAAATACTACTCTTCTTATATTCGAGTCTTACATTTGGAGAAATACGATATTAGCTTATTACTTGCTTTGCCAGGAAATGGTTTCAGATTCTTTTTAATTACAGATTCTGGAAATTCAAGTAAAAGATCTGACGAATACAAATGAAATTTTAGAAAAGACTTGTCGTCAGCAAAATAAAGAGATCAAAGATTTAAAAGCTTCTACAGAGGTAACTTTTCATTACCTACTAAAAGGCCATACCTTCTCATTATATTCGAGCATGCTGCACGAAATAGCTTTTGAAACATTTACATTGGTTAGTAAGGCTGCACCGACACCGACTTAACCGATCCGATACCGAACCGGTTTTAAATATTTTGACGAGCCGACACCGATACCAATATCCAAAATTGTATCCCCAACTTTTTCATCAACAGTGTAGTTTTCTGCAACAGTTCAATATTTATTAAAATATAAAAATTTTAAAGAGGAACACACAGTTAAAAGAAAGCTAGGAAGGTACTGGGTGATTTCCTGAGCAAAAAGCCGCGAACCACTTGTTATAAAATCGAATGGTTCCAGTATTATTGATATTTCTGCCGAAGTTGCCAATACTGCAAATATCAACAACCAATCCAATCCAGTATCTGTGTAGGTTCAGCCTTATTGGTTAGTGACTGTAGAAAAACCGTTGCTCACGAGGGGAAAAATAGGAAAATAAATGCCTATGCAACATTCGCAGACGTCTGAAATAATATAGCAAAACTCCCATAGCCATACAGGAAAGCCATACAGGAAAGCCAACTAGGAGGAATGTACCTTTAAGTGATTAAAGTTTTCGGCAGAGTTGACACGGTTTACGTGCCTCAAGGTATTGGTAAAAAAAATCGCTGTAATGGAAATTCCTTGTATCTGACAAAGAATAGCACTAAAGCTTGACGCACACACTTTATCCATAACAAATTAGTAAGGCTGTACCGAGCACATTTTTTCCTGCCGAGTCGATCCCGAGCCGAGCACTTAAAAAACGCCTGGTCCCACCGAGCCGATCAGTGCTGCAGAGCAGATCCGAGCACCTATATTAATCAGCACTAATTGCTAATTACCAAGCACTCAAGCCGGCTTCGAGAAAAAACTCTTTTCATTAAAACAGCCTGCTGTAGCAGGACACCGTATGACTTGGTAAATAAACCCTACCTCGTCCTAAAAAAAAATTCTTTTGGTAGTTCAAAGTTCATACGGTGAGAAGATAATGAAATATGCCATATGCACCAACTATGATCACTTAAAGACGTAAAAATTCGCGAAAAAAATTTTACGCATACAAATGCTCGCACCAATCGTAGTTCTATCGTATGCCTGTCATGATAGTTTCACTTTTGGGTACTGATAGTAACGAAGATGTGCCTGTATTTACATAAATAAAAAATAAAAATCCGAAACCACTGTCAAGTAGAGCAGTAGCACTACAGCTACAACGATATTTCTTAACGTTTTGTTGATACTTCAATGATTTCAAAAGTGCGGGCCAATAACTAAGTATAGTTATTGGCCCGCAGTTTTCAAAAAAGCATTGTTAGACCATTGTTGCTTCCGGGCCAACAACTCGGAAAGCAGGTATTCAGATCACTTATAGTGTCCGCATCCTATCTTGAGTTCACCCCAGAACGAACACAGATAATCAATTGTATGTTTTTGGTAGGAGAGTGCCTTGTTGTTATCCAAACGGTTACAAAAACAATGGCGGCCGTCGATTAAAGCCGTCCCCTCCAGGAAGCTCATAAATAACTGCAGGACTCAAGATACACCGCGCAGACAATAATATCAATTCCAGCCAAATCAAAGCCAAAATTCCCATAATTTCATAGTTTTGTTTAAAAAGAAAAGTTCTCCAAAAGAATTTCGGTTGGGGTGTGGTGCGTGCGTACGTGTGTGCGTGGGGGAAGGAGGGGGAAGGCGCTTGAGGAAAAATATGTTGGTCTACAAATTAATTACCTGGTTGGCTGCTTGATCCTTTTTCTTCAGTGCTTTAGATTCCGCAGGATGCTTGTTATCAAAGTGGCGTCGCATGTTTGCAGTCGCGTGCCAAGACTATATAGACGCGAGCCGCGCTGCTCGGTTCGGTTAAATGGACGCAATTGTTCGGTATACCGAGCAGCGCCGATCATGCTCTGCTCGGCGAGAATCGGCTCGGAAGCTCGGATTCGGTACAGCCTTACAAATTAGTATTATTTTATACTTAATTTCCTAAATAACGACACGTTATGATATTTATCAGTGCCTGAAATTGTATATCTATGAACTAACTAGCTAATGCCAAAAAATGTTTATAAGCAACGGGGGAACTGTTATGATCTTCATATTTTTAATTACAGCTGCTGGAGATTCAAGTAAAAGATCTAATTAATAAAAACGAAATTTTAGAAAAGACTTGTCATCACCAAAACGAAGAGATTAAAGATTTACAAGCTACTAAAGAGGTAAGTTTCAATTACCTACTTACAGGTTGGCGCAGTTGATAAGTTGATGGGACCGGGAACCTGTAATCGAAAGTTCTTTGTATCTGACAAAGAATAGCATTCAAGCCTGATGTAGACACTTTATCGGCAAATTTGAAAATATTCACTCAAAGCAAAGTCTTATCTTGAATGCGACAATATTGGTATCGCTACCACAGATACCCTACCGTTCAGACAGGTAGTAGTGGTATTGGGGCTGCCTAAATGTATCATGAGAGTTGTGAAAGCATTTTTTTAAACTGAAGTTCTGAAACTCGGTCATTATAACCTATGTGCAATAATTAATTTCAATTCTGTAATTTCCTTTTTTTTTTCTACATATTATAGATTCTTGGAATGCAAGTCAATGAAAGAACAACCGATCTTAAGGAAATAAAAGAAGTATCAAATAAACAAATGAAAGCCTTAGAACAGTTACTGGTATGTCTACAAGTTGACTTAAAAGGCAATTACATCCATTTTGACATGCACGTTTTACTTTAGGATCACTTACACAATAACTAAACACAAAAATTGCGGTAAGAACACGTCACGTACGTCCGATACAACAATTTAATTACTGCATCACCAAAACACGATACGGAGACCGCCATTGTTTTGTTGGAACACGCAGAAATTAATGCCGACAGACGGTGCTTATCAATTTTGGCTCGCAGCCGATTGAGATAGCTGTGTTGACTGTGACTAACTCTAGCGTTCGACGGCCCTTTCTGGCCACTACTGTCGGCCAGCTAAGGCCGTCAGAGGCTTGAGCTATTCACAGCCAACACAGCTATCTCAATCGCAGGGACGACGCTAAGGGGGGGG
>JAHWFP010152056.1:3468-22047 GCA_023313725.1 Lithobius niger | reverse complement strand
GCTCGCCCCACCACTTTTTTGGCTGCCCCCCCCCCCCCTGGCGCCCCCCCACTCATCAAATCAAAATAAAACGTATAAACGAAAAAAATTCTGCTTATGATTAAGAAAACTACGTTAGTTTCTTTCAAAGCAACAAGAAGGACTTGAGGTTATATCAATAGAGCCCAGTTGTTACTGTGAGAGTTGAAAAATCATCTTTTTTACAGCTGATTTAAAAATGTTCCCAAAAAATAGGGTATGAAGCAGTTAAGAACGTTCGGTGTGAGAAAGAATTACAAGAGTGTTATTTTTAATTGGGGGGGGGGGGGGTAGAGGGACCGCTAAAGTTGAATTTTTCGGTTCGCCCCCCTGGCTAAAATTGCTGCCCCACTGCCGCCTCCCCAATAAACTGATTCTAGCGTCGTCCCTGCTCAATCGGCTACGAGTCGAAATTGATGGGCATCATCTATTAGCATTAATTTCTGCGCGTTCCAGCAAAACAATGGCGGTCTCCGTATCATGTTTTGGTGATGCAGTAATTAAATTGTTTTATCGGACGGACGTAACGTATTCCTACCTCAATTCTTGTGTTAAGTTATTGTGTAAGTGATCCAAAAGTAAAACATGCATGTCAAAATGGATGTAATTGCCCTTTAACCACAAAAGTGCAATTGATGTCAACACCATTATCAAAGAGTAATAATTGGTTAATGTCGTTGTTACCCCCGAAATACCTAGCCAATTTAAATTAATACATTTCTGTTCAACTGCTGACTATCCTGGTCAGATGTTAATCCTCTTTTGCTCAAGCAGCAAATCCAGTGTGTATGGGAAATGTTCCACGGCATATGAGTAACTGGCTTCAAGTGTCGTCTTATTGCTTACGGGAAATTCTTTTATTCTATTGTTACATCTCTCCTAAGACAATGTCAGAGTCCACTATTGACTTCCGGCACTTTAATATTAAATCCCCCCTCCTCCATGCCCGAATTGTAATTTTAGTTTTTTACACCTTGTAATGCATTTTGTGTTGAATAGCGAATGTCAAAAGGGGAGGAAGACCTTCATCCCTGTTTCATGTGCAGTGACACAATTATTAGGGATTAATTATCTAAAGTTGGTACAAAGGAAGGAATAAATATGTTTCCAGTTAGGGGCTAACAAAACTCAGAACTCCCAAAGATTTTCATTGACTGTCATAGCGTAACTGTGTTTATACGTTCAGAGGTAGCGAAATGCTGTAATACTGCTTTTTCTTTCTTTTCGTTAGTGATTGACTGACTCAGGTTATATCCGGATCCGGCGCCGGATAATGCAGTATTAAAAATACAGTAGCGGTTTTTACTCTGAAAGCTCATATCGAAGAAATGTCAGTCCTGAAGTAACGCACAATTTCAGATTACAGTACAGGAATCTCACCAGATTCTTGCTTTCTTCCGTCTTCTCATACATTCCTGAACTAACAATGTCCTCCCTAACAAGTCGGTCATGCTCACTCGTGTCTAAAACGACGGTCTTATTTGTTTTATCCGCTTTGCAGAAGGTTAGGTTAGGATTCCTACTAAGCTGCCTCAAGGCCCTCACTTGTTCGAGCGTAATGTTGGGTTTCACTTTCGAAGGTTTTGCCAATGCAATTTGCTGTAGTCTTGCTTCAGGATCCCAAGAAAGTCCGTCCAACAAAAGCTAGATGTCGGTGACAACATTCGCGATGACGTTAACATCTGTCCTCGGTGGCACCGGAATAAATTTTAAATCCAAATCCAGGACTCTCAATTCACACTGGGTCAATCCTCTTCAATGTCGGTCGCCACTCGCCATTTGGCGAATGGAAACCAGTAGTTGGCGACCTGAAATTTAGCCTTACTCGCCAAAATGGCGACTAGCAATAGAGAATGACACTCAAGGAGCGATATCTCTGGAACTGTAATAGTTAGAGACGAATGGTTTGCGGCGTTATGCTCAGATTTATAAGGGCTACGTAACTGCTTTAATACTTCGGTTGAAGAAAATTTTAGAATTTCGTAAATGCATGAATTAGAAAAACCATGCATTGTGCAAGATGTCATTGGTATGTGGCGAGTAGAAATTATGAAATGGCGAATGCTTTGTAAGGTCTACTGGCCAAGTGGCGACTGCTATTGGCTTCACATTCGAGAGGGTTGCACTGGGTGAGTTCAACACTCGAATGATTCTCAAAAGTCTTCTGCTGTCTGACACTATCGTCACTTCCTCCACTCCTCCATGAATCCGGCAGAGCATGTCCTCCCAATCGGTCCAGTTTTTCAAGACGCTTATTTCAGGGCCACCGAGGACAGATGTGAACGTCATCGCGAATGTTGTCACCGACATCCAGCCTTTGTTGGACGGATTTTCTTGGGACCCTGAAGCAAGGCTTAGAGTACAGCAAATTGCGTTTGCAAAACCTCTGAAAGTGATACCCAACATTACGCTTGAACAAGTGAGGGCCTTGAGGCAGCTTAGTAGGAATCCTAACCTAACCTTCTGCAAAGCGGATAAAGCAAATTAGACCGTCGTTTTAGACACGAGTGAGCATGACCGACTTGTTAGGGAGGACATTGTTAGTTCAGGAATGTATGAGAAGACGGAAGAAAAGCAAGAATCTGGTGAGATTCCTGTAATCTGAAATTGCGCGTTAAATTCAGGACTGACATTTTTTCGATAATGCAGTATCCGGCAACATCTGGATCCAGTAATTACATCGAACCGGATAGCCTACCAGTTGCTACACAGCCAAAACATTGTCGTCGTAAACATGTTGCATGCCTCGGAAAAATAAATCAGAAAATTGCAGACATAATAATTATATTGTAAATTACTGTACAAAAATATACTTGGGAGAATCGTTTTAGGTTTTCTTAACTTAAAACAAAGTGAAGTTCGACTATGTAAATGAATATGAAAATATTCACGTTGCTGTACCTGGGAGACCTTGAAATGATAACGTCCTCTGGTTATTCTTCCATTACAGTATTGTTTACGGCTTCCGAAATCTTTTTTTTTTTTTTTTTTTTGAAGTTTTAATACCGTAGAAGTAGTTTAAAGTTATTTTATTTCCGCAATATTCACTAGCCTATCATTAAAAGTAAGGCTGTACCGAACCGAACAAACCGAACCGAACATGGCCGAACAGAGGGTGTTCGGTTCGGTTCGGTGTTCGGCCTTTTAAACGCAAAATACCAAACCGAACATATTTTCACTTCTAATAGACGGATTTTCATGTTTGAATACACCATTTTGAAGGTTTTTTCGCCAGCTTTCTGTTGGTCCAAACCACAAGTTCCTAGCTCTAACGGTTCAGAAGTTATAAGGGAAAATGTAAAAGTAGTGGAAATTTTTTTATGTTTAAACAGTTTCAACATCTATGAACTTACAAGTCCATGTGAAAATACCTACATTTGTTAAGAAACTTGTGCTTTGATGACTCTTTGTGAACTAAGTTCTTTTACGTTTTAGTTTAAGATAGATTGGTTTGGTACATTTTTGTTCGGTTCGGAAGCGTTCGGTGTTCGGCTTATTTAAGGTCTGTTCGGTTTGGTTCGGTTCGGCTGAAAAATTCTCGTTCGGTACAGCCTTAATTAAAAGCAATCCCCTTTCAGCCACCATCATGCTCCCAGCCGGCTGTCCGCAAGAGACATGAATATGCTAGCTTCAATGGCTGTGACCTTGACTCGCTTCGCGTGCTGTCACTTGAGACTGGGCCCCTACGCGATGAGTGATCACGTGCCATTCGGGGAATCCCAGCCATGGCCAGTAAACTAACTGGCCCCCCTCTACAACGATATTAGGGGGGTGAAGAAAATTTCCTCCACGTCTGGTTCATTTCGTTGAGGTCTGTTCTTCGAGGTAGCATTTTTGTATTAGCAGCTAGTGGCGGTTTTCAAAACAAATTAAATTTTACGTAGATTTTGGTGGTAAATCTTTATTATCTATAAAATTATGTTTAAATAATTTTTTAAAATATTACTCAGCCACAGTTAAGCTGAGTTTGCAAAAAAAAGCGACACGTTTGTTGGCAATTTGTACGGAGTGTGTCTACCTTGGTTTACAAAATGTGGCAACTAGACAAATCAATCGCATCAGCGGCGCTTTCGGCAGCCATATTGCCTACCCAGTCTCGTAATGCCATTTTTTATAGCCGACTAAAGTATACATTACCTTATTTACACTAGCAGTTTCCCCCTTTGAGCTATTGTATCCCCTAGAAGTTGAAGTTGCGTTCCCTGCCTGGCTCGTACTCCACCACGCATGCGTCGGGCTTGTCCATATAAACCCTTGCGCAGCTGCGGTTACCATCATTTCTCCTAAGGCGCTCGCCACGTGCAGTCGCTCCTGAGCTGTGCCCGATCCGCCACCGCTTGCCTTCCATCCGTGGTCTTTGCCGTCCTATTCGTTTCTTCCTACATCCCCGCAGCAGGACACGGGGGGGGTCTCCTCCTCGTCTGTACCACCATCCGTCGCTCGGGACGAGGGATTGCTGATCCCCTTTTTCCCGACCATCATCCTTGCTCTTGCTGCGACCTCTTGGCTATTAAGCCTATCCGGTCCCCTGCCGGGCCGCTGCGGAGCCTTTCTTAGGCCAGCCTTCACCTACTTTTCATCCACCAAAGCTTCGATTCCTGAGCAATGACGATCCTCCAGCTCTCCTGCAGACGGTGATCTCCGTCCTGTTTATCTCGCAAGTCCTATCCCAGACCACTGCATCCTACCGCCACGTGTCCATCTTTCTCAATCCTCAGTACGACGCTTCGGACGGCCGCCAGCCTTATCTTCAGTGTTACGCCATCCGCGGCAACCACCCTCGGTCCCCTTCCCAAGCCTTACTACCGTCCGCCCAAGCCTTACTTCCCATCCGCCGGTCAACACGGGGCCTTCCGCAACTTCGGGGGACGGTTCACGTCCTCAATATCCCATCATCCTTCGGATGATCTGGCGCCACCAGACTCTTCCCCTGCGGTGCCGATTCTTCCATCACCTATTGTTTCCATTCCATTAGGGGCCTCATGTCCCCTCTCACCTGCTTTCCATCCTCGTGCTGGCCTCTGGATCCCAGCCCCGTTTCCGTCCTTCCCACGCTCCGACTCCTTGGATAGACGTACCTTCCGTTTCACCCTCTACTCTTCATGCTGTGGATCTCGCCTGTGACGTGTCCCTTGATGTGGACGCTTTTCCATCCTCCCTTTCCAAAAACGCCACCAAGACGTCTTCAAAACGGTCGTCGATACCGCTTCCACCTTCAATCCGAGGCACTGACCCTGCCGTCTGTCCTACCAAGAGGCCGAGGATACGGTTCTCAGTGAGACCATCCTCTGTGACTTCAAGTTCGTCCTACAGACTGGCTACCATACGCTCTCTGACGAACACAGCTCATCCTCCGCTACTGCGTCTCAAGGAAACCAGCGTCCCAGTTCAGTTCCACCACCGCGGACTAGTTGCATTCCAACTGTGCCAGGTACTTAGGGTATGAAGGCATCACCCAGTATCCTGAAGAAATCCAGCATGCCAATCTGGTCGGCCGTCAGGATTAAGCAAGTCAGCAATTCGCACCACCAGCTTCTCACCGCAAGCTTTCTTCTGTCCACGGAACTCCAGACTCGCGAGACATCGGGGGCCACCCTCCGATTCCTACGTCACTAGAAGCAATCCCGACCGACCACCCACTTGCTCCCTTTCCGTCGCAGGTAATCCTGCGCGAAGCACTTTCCAAGGGATTACACCTTTCCCCTACTAAGATGGAGCGCCTACAGTTCAACATTGACTTCGTTCTACAGTTTGTACAGAAATTCTCCTCTGACTATTCCAGCCTTTGGCAATCCGTGGCAAACCTACCCTCCTCCATCAATCCGCAACCGCAACGGATACTCTTCTGGCGGAGAATTGCCTTCTTCGCGCAACTGATGAAGCCTTGACCAACAAACTTGGGGTCGTGAACCAAAAAATATCACTCCCAGCATCCCGACTAGGTCCTTCTCAAGGCACACTATAATTGGGTCTCGCCAATTCCCTCCTCGCCGCTGTGGCGCGCATATTATTGTGCGCGTTCGCGGACCCAGCGCCCCCGTTCTGCGCCCTCCACGTTAGGGACACCTCCTTCCCCACGATCATACGCTCGTGTAACACCGACACCATCTCCGGCTTCGCTTCACCGGGCGGCCCCGTTCCCCCTGCGGATCTCCTTGCCGTCACTGGACCTCCGTCCCACTTACCAGCAACCACCAATAGCGCCGTCCCACCGGCCGGCGACCCACACACCGTGGCTTTATCCTCACCCTCTGTTTCCTCCATACCGTTGCCATCACCTACAACGAACACGTCCAAGGACCTCCCTGCAGGGCCTCGCCCTCTATCCTCAGCAGCACTCTGGCAGCAGTCCACCATCGTTCCAGCCTTGCCAACCTTCTCACGCTGTTCCGTATAGCAATACGATGACGCTCCCAACTTCTTCCCTGCCTTCTATGGCATTCAGCGCAATACTAAGGCAGCGGAGGGTGACATGCCTTGCTCCCCTTGTCGTTCCAAGGCGACGGGAGTGGCCTTCAGATTCCGCACAACGCAAGACTAATTCTGTCCCTACCTTCAGATCTTGGCCATTCATCTATCCGGTCTCCGGTGAGACTCCCACTCATGACCGAACTGACTGTCATGCGCATCCGTATCGCCCGCACTTTCTGTGTCCTTCGATCATCTTAACCGTTGACCTCTTGTGCGTTGCAACACATTCCATTGTGCTTCCTTTTTTCGGATATAGCACGCTCCCTTAACGTCCGTCCCACGTTGGGACCCGCAGTATCCTTCAGGATCAACCTCAACCGCCACCATATTTTTTTGCAGTTCTCTCTATGCCACGTGAAGCAAAGACCTTTCTACGATCCTCCACCATGATTGAATCGTCTCTCCTGCACTTCTTGCCTATGTGCCACCGAACTATCCTGCCTTCAAGCATCCGCTCTACCGTTCCCAGCCACCCAACCTTCTACTTCCCACAAGATAAAAGGATTCATTTTCTCAAATTTGATCTCTTATTCTTGTCCCCACATGATAGACCTCTGCATGCGATGACGCCTACAAATCAAAACAAAACAAAAACCCCACTTTCCGCACTCCCGATCTCACTCATAACAGTAGCGGAAGAGGTATGATCCTTTGTATCATCCTCCGCCCTCTAGTGAAGGTGGTCGGGATAGCAGACGGTCTTCATAATGGCACTCTGTGCCTGGGGCAGCCGACTCGTACCGCGGGAAACAGACTTGCGCAGTAATGGGATCCTCAACGAGTGAACCTAGCCCCCCTCCGGTTGACAAAGTCTGCTAGTGTAAATAAGGTTATGTATAATTTCGTCGGCTATAAAAAGACTAAAATTGCAGGGCCTGCACCTGCTTAATTTTAGTTTATATTGCCTAACCGGAAATATACATTACCTTCATTCCTGCCCAGGCCTCCCCACCATGATCTAGGTTCTGGAGGAGAAATGATGGTAACCACAGCTGCACAAGGATTTATATGGACAAGCCCGACGCATGCGTGGTAGAGTACGAGCCAGGCAGGGAAGGCAACGTCAACTTCTAGGGGATACAATAGCTCAATTTACTGCTAGTGTAAATAAGGTAATGTATATTTTCGGTTAGGCAATAAAAACTAAAGTTAAGCAGGTGCAGGCCGTGCAATTTCATTCTTTTTGTCCAAGATCTGGCTAGTTCTGTAGAGTCCTGTCCCAGTTTTCCAATGCGACCAAGTTGGCGGCTGTGTGTTACGTTGAGTTACGACAGCTTGAACGAAGGGCTAGTTTTAGCAAACAAAAGCAATTTTGCGTCAATTTTGACGACACGACCAACAAAAACATCAATTGAGGTAATTAAAAAATGATATTAAATTAAAACTTAAATAATCCAAAATATGCGTGCCAAAGAACCTAATTCGGTCTAAATTACATCTCCGTTGTACAGTACCAAGAATTCTTGGTTGTACGCAATTGGCAGTTTTTCTTTACAAATGGGGCTTTACTTGAGGGGTTCGTCAGTAGTTTTAGGAACGGTTTTGAAGTGACGATAAATCGTCGTTTGGACACCAAGAGGCTAAATTCGAAAAGTACAACGGTTTAATGACGGCATCAGAATCGAGCAAAAAATAATAGTATGATTGTCACTGCTTCGAGTTTATCTGCATTTAGAAAGGGCTGCAGTTCACTCCATAAACCTTCTACTTGCTCCCACTCCGATTAACTGTTTCGGATATTTTTTTAGGTCTTTCGTTGTGGTTTAACATTTCTTTTTTGATCTTAATTTTTCTTGTTTGTTGATTGGCCCTACTATGCCGCCTGGCGTTGGGTTAAATGGAAATAAATAAATGCAAATAAATAAAGATGACTTACAAGAGTCGAGGCTTTCAGTTTTGTTCATAAAATGAAAAAATAAATAAATAAATAAAAGAAATTATGATTTTGAATTTTATTTTAGTGAAACCAAAATTCAATCATTTTAATCTAAAATAAATGCATAACCTACATACTGGTTTCTCAAATATTTCGAAATGAAGCAGTAGGCTAATCAATGTGAAATCCTTAAATTAGAAAAAATTTACCTAATGAGTGCTTTGTTTGACTGTTTCAACAAAATTTGCAGAAAAAACTATGAGTGCTGTAGCCTGCATGCAATTATGCTGTACTGGTACTCTTAATAGCTTAAGTCTTTCAAGTGTTTAGTGTAAGAAAGTAATGTGAAATGAAAAATAACACAATAGCTGCAACTTATAAGGGAAACAAATACAACTTTATTCCGTTTTTTTGTTACCCATTACTGGCCTGGATCCGGTACCAATCCGGCACTGACATCAAATTATCCGGAACCGATCTGGATCCAGTAAAACAGTATCTGGTCGATCCCTACTTTTCATTACACGGCATTTAAGTGTTGAAAGCCAGTAGCTAACAGGTTGTTTACTATCATTTTTCTTTCTTTTCAAGGTGTTATATGTAAGGGTATACTTAAGGATTGGCCATTTTCTCCACCAAACCAATATACGCCTAAATGCCATAAAATAACTGACGCCGATATAGTCGCAAACATCACCAATACAGTGAGCTCTAATAAGTCGCCAATGCCCAGCTGAAGCAAACTAGTGTTACTTCAGATGGACCATTAATCGTTTCGAAATAGCTAAACTGAGTGCGACTAAAGGAGCAGCAAGAAGTTATGCTTGGCTCTTTTGCCCTTTTTTTGGCTATCACAACGGTGGTCAGGAACTTTCCCAATGTTGACTGGCTACTGATTTTTACTGATCATTCTCTGAATGGCAGATAATCAATTTGGCAAACTTGGTTCGATTCAGCCTTATTTATTTGTATTGCACTGGTTCCGAGTCAGATGTGTTTGTACGTTGACTTGCTGAATTTTCTCAGTGCTTTTCGTACTTTACTATTGTAGGAATCGTACTCCTCACAAGTGAAAGAGCTCCAGGCCCAGTTAGAAAAAGAGCTTCACCTAAAAAATGAACAGGTAGGAGAAAAGTTAACATGTGTTACGTAGTGGTAATCTTTTGCCACTTTATTTGGTTCAGCTTTATATACTTTGGGTGCAATAAACTTTCATCGGGGGTGAATGTTTCTGTAAGATTATGACTTGGTCTAATTTGAATTTTGTACCATTCTTGGCCTGAAAATTTTTATTCTTTAAAGGCAAAAGAATTAGCAGAAACCTGTAAAACATTAATCTGTGAAAAGGAACAGGTAAAAACTATTTTTTTCTTACTTGTTGTCCTCCATAAATACATATTTTATTGAGCAGGCATTACAAATTCTTATTCCTTTAAAGGCAAAAGAATTAGAACAAACAGTAGCCGAACTTGAAAAAAGGTTAACTCTTCAAAAAGAACAGGTTAGTTTTTTTTTTTCAGATTTAAATTTTTTCTTGTCTCCTCGTTAAAATGTTAACCAGACAGGTATCACGTTTATTTCTTTTTTAAAGGCGAAAGAATTACAGGAATCCTATAATCTGCAAGAAGCCGAACTTAAAAAAAGGTTAACCCTTGAAAAGGAGCAGGTAGGAATGTTTTTAACTTGATGTTCTCCCCGTAAATGTCAGCCAAATACCAGAGTCTCTTGTTCCTTAAAGGCAAAAGAAATACAGGACTCCTACAACAACAAAGTGGCCGAACTTGAAAAAAGGTTAACCATTGAAAGGGAGCAGGTAGACAATTTTTTTTAACTTCACACTCTCTCCATAAATGTCGGCCAGGTACCACAATTTCTTGTTCCTTAAAGGCAAAAGAAGTTCAGCAATCGTCTAACCTAAAAGCAGGTGAACTTGAAAAAAGATTAACTCTTGAAAAGGAACAGGTATGGGAATTTTATTGTTTTGTTTCATGTTAAGATTCCACTTGGACTACTACCACGGCTTCTTATTTTTAAAGGCAAAAAAATTGCAAGAATCCCACGTGGAAAAAGCTGATGAACTTGAAAAAAGACTAACGCTTTTAAAAGAACAGGTACAGATAAGATATTTTCCCCTATTTTTTCATTTTCTGTTATGCTCCCCGTAAATGTCAGTTGGATATCTATCATGTCATTTTTGTTCCTCAAAGGCAAAAGAATTACAAGAATCCTACAACATCAAAGTAGCTGAAATTGAAAAAATAAACCTTGAAAAGGAACAGGTAGGGAAATAGGCAGGGGCGGGTGAAACTCGAAACTTCGTGTCGAGTTTGAGTTTTACTTCATCTATCTGAAAACTTCAAACTCATATTTTTCGAGTTTTGTAATATGAAAAAAATATTTTCTTTGATATATTGCAGCAAAACATATCAGCTTATTCTATTCAATTAAGGCTGTAAAAAAATTCTTTGCTTGTGAGGCAATTTTTCAATTGACAAAAATGACCCAGTGACCAGGCTTTTTATTTCTTACTATCTGCAAAATACTTCCCTTTAGTATTAGCTTAAATCGCTTTTAATGCTCTCAAATTGCCCAAATTTAAACACCATTTAAATGTAAACAAGCTCACATGGCTTTCGCACCAGATGGCTCTGTTCATGCTACCCTCGTAGCTAGACCCGCCATATTGCCCACTATCGCTTTGGGCATCAATTCGGTAAGTTGATGTTTTGCTCTGTCGGTATTTTTTTTCTTAGAAAACGTTAGCCCGGTATGAGTGGTAAGGCTGAGGACTTTATGTTAGAAAAGGTTGTGTCTTGCACTCATTTAAAAACACCTGGGGACCAACATTTAGCCTGTAGGAAGTGTAGGAATTGCGATTTTCTGCGTAACCCGTGTAGCATCTGTTTGAAGCTCAATCCAGCGGCCATTCGGAAAATTTGTCGGACTTGGAGGAAATCCGACCAAAAGGCGTTGCAGCGTAGTCGTTCCGGTTTTGTGGAAAAGAAAAAGAAGAAACTACCTGAAGATTCCTTGGATAGAAGGATTACTGAAGTTTTTCGGGACGATCCTTGTGCAACTCTAAACGTCGTGGACGCGATGGTTGATTCAAGCGCCAGCGACGGAGACGACAAAGCCGACGGACAAATTAACCCGAATGTACGGGACAGCCCCAAGGAGAGTGTTTCGTCGGCAATAATCCCAACCGATCAAACTCTGGATTTTAAAACGATGTTCGCTGATTTCCAAGAGAGCATGGCATCACAACTCCATTCTCTCCAAAGTTCGATTCCGTTGATAATCGAGACAAAATTGGCAGATCGGGAACGTGTTGGCGCTAGTCCATATGTGACGGAACCCAAGCGTAAAGGACATCCACCCCGATCAAGTGATCTGGACGAGGCGGGGTTTCGGAAGCTTCGCGAACCGTTAACCGTAAGTAAATCTGTGCGTTCACATAAAAAAGAGGCATTCAGTGAACAAGGCGAGGGCCTTCGGCAAAAAGCACAGTCGTTCCGAGTCTCCAAGCCGTAATGGGAGTTCTACCTGGCGCCAATCTTCCCGGAAATTGGTGGTCGGTCAGGAGTCGGCTCTGCTGCAGTTGTCTACGGACGTGCAGGCCGGAATGGAGCGGAGTAGTCGCCAGTTACCAAGGTCGCCACGGCGCCGGGGTGTGGTTGATGAAGGGAACTTGAATGCGAGAGGTGTGCGTCGGTCGCCGATGACGGACGTTACAGTTGGATCCGGTGCCGTTCGAGATCGCCAAGGAGTGTCGATGAGCGGCGACGTGCAAATAAAAAATCAGCAATAAAATAATAATACCTTCGTCTCGAAGTAGCAATAAAACTGTTGACCAGGAGGGTTTTGGGTCACCAGAAGAAGCCTGAGAAGCAACAATTTTTTTTCTGCTGCCTAATGGTGTAAAAATATGTAATCACATTGTACTGCAAGAGTTCAGAAAATTGCAACACCATTTCAAATACGCACAATCTCACAACAAGAAAATTATATACGTTTCAGTTAAGAAAAGAAAACCTTAGGGCCCAGAGGGTTAAGAGCCCTGAACGTTGCCGCTGTCTTGGATTTTTGGTGCCACGAGCCCAATTTGACCTGCATCTTGTCTGTCAATAGTACTGACCATGCGATTGGTACACTAAAAAGTGTTCTATTTGTCGGACAATTTCCGAGAAGAAATGGCCTCAAATTCTCAAGCGTAGCAACGGTCCCGTGACATATCCCGTGCAGCACCAACAAGTTCGGGATCTGGTCCTCGTCCCTCACGACAGAAGAAGGCTTCTACGAAAACGTCTAAGAAGGCTGCATCAAAGCCACCATTGGCCTAACCAATCCAGTGTCACAAGCCGCCAGTGAACCACCCCCAACATCAAATGATCCATATGGGACCCACCACTTCACAGTAAAAGTACAAAACCACAACCGATCTCCCGACCAAAAACAGGGGCTCAGTCTGTAAACCAGCTCATGTGTCTCCGACTACTCAACACCATGTGTCTCCCACACCTGCTCCACCATCTGGAACTCAACTTTGTGCAACCAATATTGCACCAACAATTCCTCCGGCCGCAACTGTCGTCTCGGGACCTGCCCCTCAGCCAGGTACTCTCTTCCCTTCGTCAGACATTCTACAGGCTTTTATCCTGCGAGGACTTGAAATTTCCCCGGATGATTTGGCCCACCTTGACGTCAATACTGCTTCGTTATTGACATAGGCATGTTCCTTTGCAGTCGAGCATGATAATCTTCGAGCAGCCAATGCAACACTGACGTCAACGGTGGAATTCCTTCATGCCTTGAATACGACACTGGCTTCAGAGGTGGACCATCTTCGTCAAAGGGTTACTTCGTTACAGTCCGAACTCATATTGGTAAAAGAGAAGGTATGTTGGCTTTGGCCATTGCTGCCGACATCACCATGGCGTGTGCAACACTGCTAAATCGAAAACGCGTTGACCACCATGCAACCGAAGCAAATCCTTGTCGGCCAGTCGTCCGGTTCCCGCTGCCCCTAAAGCGTATCAGGTCGCCACTACTTCGTCGACCCAAGGTTATCACAGTTCTCAGGAATCCCCCGTCCCATTGAACATCAGTAGTCCTCTACCGCCAGTGGTGCAGCAGGCCCCATCAACTTCGGGCCCATAACCGTTTCATCCGAACGTGTAATTCGTTCCTGGTCAGCATCATCCTCTTTGCCAGATTTCCAAGGCCTCAGCACATACAGCGTGTGGCAATTTGACGATGCGATCAATTTCGTCCCAGTTTTTATCAGGAATTGCCCACTGCTGTAACGTATCAACCAGACAGTTGCCCTGCGCTACGTGCCACAACTTGTCCGAAGGAGTCGCCGTAGGATTACAGGCTCTTCCATAATACGTTCTGTTTTCTTCAAACTTCATTTTATATGTTCTTCGGGTTGATGAGCCGAGCCCACACTGATGTTAGCCACTCTGTGATTCTTTTTCTTCACTAACGTCAGTCTCCAATCTCACTTTCCACTTCACCTATAATTCACTTATAATTTGATGTCGCTCAAGGTCCCTGAAATTCTTCGCCCAGTCTGAGACCACCCGGCGACCATTTGCACCTTCAAAGACTGAAGTCCATGTAATGACACCATGGGCCCGGCTCCTCAGGGTTTTTCATCTAGTTCCCGATAGGACTTATTTTTACAAACATATACCCTTGTTCGTATTACTTAATCACATTTTATTATCTGTGACTAGCATTACACGTAATGCTTCACCTTCGTTTCACTAACGATTGCGAATTTGCTGCAAGCGGTGCATCTGCGCCTGGACGTATGCGGCTAGTTCCTTGAAGAGCAAGACTGGCCTACACCATCCTCCTGTTAGAAGTCTGTTAAACTGCGTCCGTTCCACATTCTCTGTAGACACCAACAGAGCTCTTGCTACGCACGTGCATTAACGTGTCCACCAGCGGAACCATTCGACACTCGCTCTACAGTATCTGAGCAGATCCCTTCATCCCATGGTCTCAGGCGCAGCAGGTAACTTCTCTCAGCACGGACTCTACCAGCATGCCGTCCCATCAGCCTTACAAGCAACTACAGGCGCCATCCAAGATCTTCCATGCAGTTTCATCTGGGCCCGTCACCTGAACTCTGACGCTTCAGCTGTTAACTGATTCCTTGGGTCCCAAGGCCCTCTCACATGCACCCATGACGCTCGTGCCCTCTCACATCCGCCCACGACGCCCGTGCTTTCTCACAAGCGCCCACAACACCCATGCCTCGGCCCATGGCCTCTTAGATGGGCCTCTTCAGCATGCAACTAATGGATGGCTTACGGTTCACAGGGTCTGTCGTTTTGGGACAGCCAGCTCGTAGCGCGGGTGTCCGTTACCATGGGACCGCCGGCAGGTAATGTATGTTTTCGTCGGCTATAGAAACATTAAAATACCAGAGCAACCTGGTTGATTTTTGTTTCTATTGCCTAAACGACAACATAAATTATCTTTACCCGTCCAGACTCAGAGGGTTCCCATGGTTCTAACTTGGAGGAAGAAAGACGAAGCATAGTCCAACTCAGACACTTTTATAGGAGGCCTGTGCTCTGCGCATGCACAGAAGGAGAGCTATGAGCTAGGCAGGGAAGCCAACAAGTTTCGCTATGGTTTGAACATGCCAAAGGAGGGAAATGCACGTAAGGCAGGTAATGTAATGTATGTTTTCGTTTAGGCAATAGAAACAAAAATCAACCAGGTGTTCCTGGCATTTTAATGTTTTAAGTAGTTGTGTTACCTTATTAATAAGGTCGTCACAATGCTTTTACAAACTCGCATAGTTGCTTCATGCAGATCTCGTTTATAACAAACTTTAGCCTTTATTTAACATCTGCCTCCATTTGTCGTTGGGTTAGATTACATCGCAAAAAATTACTCCAGGGGCCACAAGTAGAGGAAATACAGTAAGTTAAGGTTTTTCTTTTTAGTCTATCGAAAGGGCTGTGTTAAGTGCGGTTGAAGGTGCCTTTGGACTTCTGGGTGAAGAAGAAAAGAAACATGCAGAGACTCGAAGAAAGCTACGAGAACGTGCCCAAGGCCAGTATTTCCATAACCTTGCAGTGTTTTATTTTCTTTATGTTTGACTTATGTTTTAAGCTTTCTTTTTCTTTCACAGAAGTGAAAACATTAAAGCAAAATATCTCAGAATTACAGGTATGTGAAGTAAATATCTTTGAAGTTTGTGCTTACAATTTGAACATTTATCCTGTCACAATTCTTAATCTCATCATTTAGTCTAGTTCATCGTGTCAAACATCCCCGTGTGAAACCCAGTGGGCATGCTGTTCTCCGTTTCATTCTTCCAGTGTTTGACACTGTTCTCCAAAAATTAAAAAAAAAAAACAGGACAGAGTATGGTGTGTTCTGTAAGATGTGGTAAAGTGTTAAATAATATCGTGTTACTCGTTTTCACGTTCATCATGATTTACCCTTGCCCAGTGGAATTGGTACATCTGTTTTTTCCTGCGTACCCTCATTGTCGCCACTGACCTTAAAGATGGCCACAATCTGCAATTCCTTGAAATTGCTACAGCTATAACGGGTATGTTGGTGTGATAGAAGTAGGGATTTTAAACGCTACCAATAATTTTCATCTTAAAGCAGACAATGCAAATATTTACTTGAGTAAGTAATCTAGGAAGGATTTTTGTTCTTTCCACAAAACAGGCCACTGTGAAAAGACCACACCAGAGCTTTCTGCTTCAGTAATTGTACAAATCGAAGCTTTACTCGTTTCTGAATGGTCACCAACAAACAAAATACATATCTACAGGGTTTGCACAAGGTGTTTGAAGTCCTTGAAAATGCTTGAATTTGACAAAAGGAGATTCAAGGTCTTGAATTCCTTGAAATTGTTAACTACTTACTTAAAAGCCCTTGAATAAATTTTTTTTTGTAAATATATTTAAAATTGTGTTGTTCCGTACACTTTCACTCACATGTTTACTAGGTTATTTAAAACCACTCTACAGACAAAAAAAAGCCAATGGGAAAGAGCCGCAAGAAACAAGCCGAAGGCAAAAACGTTTCCTGATGAAACTCCATCCCCCCCCCCAAAAAAAACAAAAAACAAAATAACAAGTGGCGTCGCAGGGTTTTTTCGAATAGCTTGGCTCACAGAGGTCTCACGGACAACCAACAAAATATTTTTCCATAACTTTTTTTCGGCGCAGGATTAAAAAAATTTATTTTAGTGTTCGGTGAGATGTTGGCTCTTCCCTAGTAAAGCTAGGCTTTATTTAAAGCTGAGCAGCTTCATTCGAGCGTTGTTATGTAAATGTCGATTTATAAATGTCTCTTGAAAAATTATATTGATCTGGGTAAAGTCCTTGTAAAATTTTGGAAAAAGTTCTTGAAAGTGCTTGCTTTTATAGCCGACGAAAATGTACGTTACCTGTTTTTTATAGCGTTTCCCTCCTTTTGAGCTATTATTCCCCTAGAAACTTGAAAGTTGGCTTCCCAGCCGGCTATATATACTCAGCGCAGCCGTCCGATGACATCATTTCTCCTAGGGCGCTCACAGCGACGTGATCGCCTTGAGCTACTCCCACTCCATCCTCCTCTTCAGGTCCGCTGGTCCTCTGTACTAGCAGGCTTCGTCATCCCATCGGACGCGTCCTACTCATCCTGATCTCGGGATGACCTCTACTATAGGATGCTTTCTGCTTCCAAGGATCTCCCGGTTGAAGCTTCGCGCCCGGCCACCTTCATTCCAACTTTAGGAGCAGCTGGACGATGGGCCAATCCATCCTCTCCTAGAACAAGGATACATCCGCCTCCAAAAGTACTATACCGCCTGTCAGGACGCGGTCCTCAGCGATCTGACAGCCGCTCAATCCGCCGTCCGCTGTCTTCCCGGCACTACTGTCCTCCTTTCCATTGGAAGCAACCAGGGGTGCTTTAAGTAGGGGCCGATCCATTATGGAACGCATTCCTTACATTTCGCAAGCACCCTCCTCCAGTCAACCATCCTTCCCACTTGGTGGTCATACAGTTCATGGACGCGTGCATTCCCGTCCGTTCCCATTTTTGCCTTCACCTACTACTACTGTGCCTCTCGGCTCCTCGGACAAGCTCTCACCCGCTTTTCATCCGTCACACCTTGTCCGCCTGCCCGTTCCATTCCCGACAGTTCGTCGACTTTTTTGCGATCCTGCAACTTCACCTACACGGTGTTCCTCTCACAATCCTTTTCACGATGCGTTGGGCCTTAGTCTGTCCTCGTTGACCTGTTTTGTGATGAATCACCATCCTCGCAAACTTCGACATCCATTACACTGTCTTAGTTTTCTATCCCTAACGAGGCTTACTGTAACGAACTTGAGCTTATAAACCAGCGTTACCGTTCCCTTTGCATATATTATGTTCTGCTCCGCGCACGTACGCCTGGGTTTCACCAATTCCTGCTTTCCCACCTTGGAGGGCCTACTACTGCGCTCGTTCCCGCACTCGCCGCCTTAGACTTGCTCCTGTAGCGGCGCTACCTGTCTCTTCAGGTGCCTTTCAGGTGAGCACCGACATCTGGTGTACTGGCGATTTCTTTGTTAATACTTATGGTGACTGTTTTTACTCTTGCGGAGTTTTACAGCACTGCAGTGGCTACTGCCCGGTTAGGAGGGGAGCGTCCGTGTCCTAACTACGTTTCAAGTACTAACTACCTAATGGTTTGCTGCCACCATGATGGGTGTTTAATTGCAGGCTTAAGAGTTAAATAAAAATGGTTTTTGATTATCTACTCGTGCAATTAAATCTACACGACGTCAAACTGTTGTTTAAAACAACGAAGAGTTTTAATAAAACATGTTTAACTTTTTACACTACATTGGAACGCAATTGGTTACAAAATAATTCTTTGAAAGCTTTAAGTAAAGCACGATGATTTTACATTAAAATCGGCACGAAGTGAACAAATTAAAAGTTCAAACACTACAAAAATTTCGATAAGAAAAGCTGTTTTGAGTCACCGGACTCTCTAAGTTACTGAATGCACTTTTACATTAGCAAAATAGTCACAAGTTATGTTTCTAAAGCCACGTGCTAAAGATCAAACTACCTCAATGGTAAACCTGGTACACAACCCAAAAGACGTCTAAGCTCTACGATTTAAACCATTTTGATTATTTAGATGAACCTGTGTTCAGTAGTGGCGCCAGCAAACTCCAGATGGGGGGGGGGGG
>JAHWFP010152055.1:12166-33532 GCA_023313725.1 Lithobius niger | reverse complement strand
CCTGGGTAGATCGCGAGGTTGTCTAGATACCTGCCCGACAGTTATACCAGTTAAGTACATATCCACCCAAAACCCAAATTGGTATAAGAGCAGCCGCCAAGTTTCCAAAAAGGGTCGGCCTTTCAAAGTAGTGATATCGTTCAACCAGGGAAAGGCCGCCAAGGTTAGTCCTATTAACCAAGTTTATCGCGCCTACTAATAGTTCGAAAGTTAAAATTAAAAACTAGAAGTTTGCTACTAGCGGTAGCAATCTTCAAGTTTTCATTTAACGTCCAAAGTATTATTCCGTGCGATTAACTTGGCTAATAGGATTAACCTTGGCGGCCTTTCCCTGGTTGAATGATATCACTACTTTGAAAGGCCGACCCTTTTTGGAAACTTGGTGGCTGCTCTTATACCAGTTTTGGTTTTGGGTGGATATCACAACTTTCGTAGGCCTGTGAATACAAAGAATTCCACTGTCTAATAGTCACCTCTACCTTTTTTGTCTGGAGAGTCTATAAATTTTCTAATTCATAATTTTTACGTCTGCCATTGCTCAATTAGCCGTTACACCAGCCAAATGGACATGGTTTGGCTTATTGCATGCCCATGTTTCACATGCTTAAGTCTATTTAACCCGATTTTTGAGTGCACTGGCTAACAAAAGCTGATTTTCGTTCGCTTCGCTCACTCAATCAGCGCATCCCCCTTCACTTCAGCATTGTTCGCATTACCATCTCTCCTCTCCTAACTTCGTCTGGTGCCGCCGACTTGAGAGAGGACAGCTGTAGTGCGAATGTCGTCTGCCTTGCCTAAGTTGGGGGAGCTCTCTTAAATGTTGTGAGAGATCCTTTCCCTGTCCTAGCTAGGTGAGTTGTGCCCTCAGGGCTAGGGGAGCTAGAGGAGTGAAAAGCAAATGCGAACAAACAGCTTCAACTATCGCCATACAAAATTCTAGGTGAGACTTGCGTGAGACCGTGCATGTTTGTAGGGAATGGTGGAGGACAGCGTAGAGGGAAGAAGGGTTGAGTTAATTGGGTTTATGAGAGAGGAAGTCAGTAATGCAAACGGATACCTCCGTTTTCAATTTAAGTGAGTGGTCACCCAGGTTAGGAGAGGAGAGACTGTAATGCGAACAAGGCTTTAGTCCTCCTGAGGTTAACGTTAATCATTCAATCATGAACACATACTACGAACTCACGGATTGGTAAATTTTCATACAGTTCTAATATTCTGGTGGCAGACGAAGATTACTAAAACTAATCAACTAACCAGCTGTTTAAAATTACTTGCTACATAAAATAAAATGTCCGCGTCACGTTATTGAGGACACTTTTTCTCCATAAAGAACACGTTCCCACCTGTGCTGACGATGTGCATTTTGTTTCCCATCTTCTTTCCAGAAAAATTGTCCAATTTATCGTGGTGGGGCAGATAATTCAGTTTGGATTCGTGTACCGTAAAAAAATAAGACCAAACCTTTGCAATAAAAGATAAAGATATTCTGTATCTTAGTGAACCAGCTATTTGCAAAAACAGTGCATTCTGACAAGTACTGAAACGATAAGCGTGTAACACTTAAGCATGTTATAATCTACTGTTGGGTGACAATACAAACAATGGTTACAACAATAATTTTGCACTTACGAGCCACTTCACGGCCACGTGCTTCTAGCAGCAGCCCCCATTTTAAAAAAAGGTACTTACCCATATGACGCTTTACCTGTCTGCCGAAACTTAGATCTGGCAACTTTCCCTAATGAGCTGTAGAGGTGTCTTTATACCCTATGAGAATTAACATGGGAGCCTGGTGATCAGCTACTTACTAGTCACTCTCAACATTATTGAGGGCATATTTTCTCCATAAAGATCACGTTCCCACATTTTCGTGTTGAGGTTTTCTTTGTTACTGGACCCAAGACACCTGATTCAAACGATTTGCAAAGATTTCTACCGCATGGGGAATTTACACCAGTATGCTGAAATCACGTATAAGTTGGTTCCAGTTAAAAGACGCAGTCTGCTAGTGTGCCGCCATCTGGCAACAAATACACTAACAATTAAGCTCCAACAACAATAAAACGTCTAATTGGTGGCGACACACTATCGTGTGTCTAGATGTTATTTTACTATGGATTATGGAAGTTCCTAACAATTACATCCAACTTCATTATCCATTCCAACAATATCCAAATCAGCACGTTCCATTTGGTACTATACGGAATACTTAGAATAACTGACGAGGCGTTTGAGGGTTTAGGGATCTTTTAGATCCCGGTTGTGTATGTTTATCCATAGTTATTGGTTTACTATTTGAATGCTGAATTCCTGAGCTATTAATTGGTAACTGTGGTAGCATTGTGAATTAGTTTCTGTAAGGCATCAAATGCTGAGACTTGGACCATGTTAGTAAACTAATCTGATTATTGTGAAGTATTGTATTTGCGAAGTTTTATTAAACCTGGAATAATCTGGAACAAACCTGCGGTAAAGGAATTTAGTCTCGTCTCACTCTTATTTTGATTAGTGTATTTTTCATAACACTAATTGTTTGAGTGTGCGTTCTGACAAAAGTATAGGCAATTGTATTACTAGTTATATGCAAAATACAATCCCCATTACACCATCACCGGCAAGACTTAATGTAATCTGGTTAACTCAGCTTGAAAGAAACTGGATTGTATCAGAATGGCTAATAATATGCATGTAATTATCATTCAAATAAGAGTTGTAATTAGGGCTGTTGTAAGGATAAATGCTGAACATCAGGACAGGAAAGTGGATCTGGGTGAGTGTAATATGTTTGGTAATAGTGGATTATGGCACGCAATGGTCCTCCACTAAGAGAACAATGGAATGACTCGACCATGGTAATTGGCTCAATTGTACAATATTGCAAGTAACAGCACTAAGACTGTTGGTTCACCAGGACTGTTAGGAATCCAAGATACATGTGGCTGTTCTTCATTTAATAATCAGAGCCAAATTGTTTTATTGTACATTAAATAATCAGGCCGAATTCGGTTCACATGGAAAGGTAATCGAGTATATGGAATCAACGTAAATAATGATTTATGAATCGTATCCCTTCGCAACACTGTTTGTCGTGTACCAATGGGGGATAGTGGTTCTGTATTTAGATGTAAACAATCTATGGGGCTTCACGTAAATAATACCAAACGAATCTTATTAACATCATGTAATCATTTAACTCATTAGCGCTGCCTTGGTTTAAACAAAAAGAATGGTCAAGAATAAATACGCTTAACAAATACAACTTCTCGTGGCTGTCCCTCTGAACGGGAAAGCGTACTGCGTTCCTGGCATTCAGCGTTGCTCAGCACAGTGTCACGCGTGGCGCGTGGACATAAGCTGTTGCGGTAGTTGTAGCTCTCGGTTTGAAAACGGAATAATCGCTACCAACTAGCGTTTTGTCTTTGGCTGACATTCTAATGCCTTGACCTTAAATTCGCATGACCTAACAAAAGTTTTTTTCTGAAAGATCGGGCGATAGGTCGGCTGCTTTGAACTGAAGGATTTATGACTTATATAACAAAAGGTGCTTTTCAGAGTGAAAATAAGATGATAGTGACTAAACGGACCTAGACTTCGTCTATTGTTCTTGTGAAACAAAACGTGTTATGGAGGTGTCCAAAAGAAGACTCTGAACACGAACAAAAGAATACAGGCGTAAAGAGAAGGTGCAATATCCCCCCCCCCCGCAGGTTATGGGGCCTAATTGGCAAAATTGTTTGGCTCTTATAAAAAGTTCTACACAATGTGCATTTTAGGTAAAGTACAAATGTCACCCAAATCTTGTTTAATAAGGATTCTCGCCAAGTGATCGTCGTTTGAAGTCACAGTTGGCTGTTTGATTTGCTGTGGTATCAAGAAATTAACTTCGTAGTAATCATGCATTTCGTAATAATTGGGTAAAACTAAAAATTGAGTTGGTCAGTTTATTTGCTAGTACGTAGTTCACTTCTGTTAGCCCATCACTGCCACGATTTAAAGTGCTTCTTAGTTAAAACAGAAACATCAATCACAATTAATACCATGAAGGTGAAGGCCTGGCATAGTTTGTAAATTCGAAAACCGAGTTTTTAGTTGGCCTTTTGATTGGTGAGTATCGCTTTTTCTGTTATACCATCACCGCTGTGATTTAAAAATTGTTCCAGTTAAATGTAGAAACGGTAAACTATTTTTTTTCCAAGATAAAACTTGTTAAGATTTCTGCAAATTTTTCTTCATTTGAAAGGTAAACAACACTTTACAAATTTCAATTATTCAGTGTTAGTTAAAGGTAAAATATTAATTTTAAAGGAAAAAAATTAAAATATTTAAACTGAAAATCGATTAATTTAATTTTAATAATAATAGAATCAAGTCATAATAAAGTTTTTACGAATTGAGCCATTACTAAGAAAAACAGTCGAAATGTGCCTGAAAATATGTTGCGGATAAAAGTACTTCAGCTTCATCCCTGACGCCACTGGGGAAGCTTACAGCGCACCCCCAAACCCTGCAGCTGAGTTTGCTGGACCTCTTCCATAATACGTTTTAGCCTGGGCCACTGTTGTTTTCAATTCTATGCTTTCCACGGAGTAGACTCAAATGACAGGTGGAGATGTGCTTTTTTTTCAACAAAAGTAATAAATTTGGCCATAAATAGGGACAGCTACCATACTTTCAGCAATTGTTTAACAGCTACTGTACTTTCCGCTTGTATTAACACAGTTTCTGCTTGTATTAACACACACTGTGAGAGTTTTAATTGAGCTAAGCAGATGTACCCTAATTAGAACCAATTAAAACGTGAAAACACATGATTTTTCTAACAAAGTTAAAGGTATACGCATCCATATTGGCTTTCCAGAATGACTCAGTTTTGCGATATTAATTCAAACGTATTTAAATATTGCCAGCATATTCATTTTTTGGTTTTTTCTTTCGTGCGAG
The DNA here is from genome assembly GCA_023313725.1 of Lithobius niger. Taxonomy (NCBI): domain Eukaryota; kingdom Metazoa; phylum Arthropoda; class Chilopoda; order Lithobiomorpha; family Lithobiidae; genus Lithobius; species Lithobius niger. Next base: position 28,591 of record JAHWFP010152055.1, on the reverse strand, counting down.
ATGATTTTACGACCGTAACTCTAACCTGTGTAAATATTGCAAACGCTCTTCTCAACGGGTCACACGACAAACCGGCAGGCTCGGACTGGCCATAGTGTCATTGTACCAATGGCACAGGCGCCCATAGGCTACCATACTTTCGGCACCCCTTTGATACAGTCTATTTTTTCTCCTCCACGATAAGAAAAATGAACGGTTTGGATTCCCTGTCCGCTGATAACCTTTCCTTTCAGGCAATAATTCCCTTCTCCCTTCCTTTACTTACGTTTTTAATTCATTTTTTAAACGCACTCCCTTCTCCCCAACCCACTCCAAAATTTGCAAAAACTAGCATTACTTGAAATATAAAATGTGTATTGAAGAATGCACTCCGAAGCCAGAATTGATGACAGAATATGAAAATGAGTAAAGCTTCTTGAGCTCAACCCCTTGACGGCTGGAGGCACCATCACTTTTAGTTTCCTGTAAAATACATGGCGCCCCTCACAGGTTATTTCGATAAATGGCACAGGCGCCTTTTCCTACCCAGTCCGACTCTGCATACCGGAAGGATTTATATGCCTTTAATAGAGATGATCGAATATTTAGTGCCTACTTTGCTTGCACTCATTATGATTTCGTGTGTGTGATTATATTTCTTGTTACAGGTTAAAGGTTAAGTCAAAGTGCTACACAGCCCTTCCTAAAATGGTTTACTATACAAATGTGGACCGAGCTATATCACTACAAAATTTAACCATTCTCATTAGTTAACACAAAACCGTATAACAGTACCCTGAGAAGCACAGGGGCTGGGGACAAAATACAATCAGCAACGCTGGACAGAAAGAAAAAAAAAACAACACGAGCAAGCCAACACCGAACCTTTTTTTCTGGCCAGCACTAATTTTTGTGTGGTAAAAAAGTGTGGTTTATCTTGAATAATTTATCTTTACCAGGAGACGATGTATGACTATAAACATGCCCCGGGGAACACACAACAACAACACAATGTTCATATATTCCTATCCTTACCAAATCAAACACTGCACATTACCTTCAAATTCCGAATCGCTCGTCTTTTCTGAGTGTTTTGTCCCTGAAGTATTACTACAACTACATGAATTCATGTTCACAAAAATTAAAGCATAAACGTAAACTTCTAGTCCTAAAAGCACCTTAATCGGCTTCATTCACGTAACAATATAGACCCTCACTACAATCAAGTGTTGTTGTTAAAACTAAAGCCATTGTTTAAAAGCTGTTTTGGGTAGTAACTGTCTAAACTCACCCAAGGATAATAAGGAATTTGAATTTATTTTATTACAGTGCTTCAAAAGAAAATTACATTACAAATCGCAAAAAGATCACAAGTACAACGAAAGGAAGAGGAACTATTAAAGATAAGGTTGAGAAACTGGGTTATCTGCCCCACGACGATGACAGGGACTATATTAGGATGAGAATAAGGAAAGGGTCATTTCCCCGACAAAGCCCTAAGGCTCTTACGTCCGCAGCACCCGGCTTACTAAGTAGAGAAGTATCAGTCGGGCTCAATGCTGCTTAACTTCGGTGATACACTGTAGTTTCCAACATAGCAAGGACGCAGCGATAAGGAAGAACAGAATGACAGATTGTTAAAATGTTAAAATGCTGCAACATGTAACAATGATGCAATAGAGAGGCGTGGCACACAGGCACAGGACCGGCTTAGAGCTCCTCGAACAAGATGCAACGATGCTTGGGCGCAGGAAGAATACCATTGTCATCGCATCTTATTTGAATTAATATTAATGAGAAAACAAAAACGAACTCGTTTGATGCTTAAGGTATAAGGATTAACTGATTCGAAGTCAAAACAGCAAAGGAACCAGTGGTGAAATGTACGCTTTGGGCCCGTGTGTAAGCTAACCAAAAAGTGTCCTTTCCCGCCACTACCCTATAGAAGAACAATTATAAAAGTCAAAAGGTTCCTATCTTAAAACTTCTCCATGCACGATATTTTATTTGCATGATCATTGTTCGCGTCTTAGTCCTATGGGTAAGGGAAAAAAAACTGCACTTTGTGAGGATAACACCATCTGTGGTGTACTACATGTCCACACCCATGAGAAACATTTAGGAAGGGGTGCCACTTGAAACCAGGGGGTGGCAACTGTACTAGAAACAATGTATTAGAAACCTTCTCAATCTGCCTTCCATCCAACGCTTGGCCGACGTCTACAACGCCAACTTCCGGTTCTCATCTGAATGAGATCTGATGAGATTTGCCAAGGCCAACCCTACAATTTATTTATTTATTTATTTTATTTACAAAATTATTGTAACCCCCTATAAAAAACATAACTGCAATTTCGGATTAAAACAACAATTTTGCGAATCTCATTCAGACAAGAAGAATATGGCGGCGCCTCTTAATGTACCCCTTTCACGCCTGTCTCGTCTCTACTCTCGCCTGAATGAGATTCGTTAAATTGTTGTCATGCTCTTTGTAAGAGGTTACAATAATTTTGTAATTAAAATAAATAAATAAATAAATATATTGTAGGATTACCATATTGCGGTTTACATATATCGTTCAAAAATACACATCTCATAATTCATCATGTGTCGTAATTGTGCGATTCAGGTAAATACGTATTGAGCAAGTTACAAAAAATGTGAAAACACTGTATATCTTAAAAATTATGCAAAAATCAATTTCTAAAATCAAGCAGCTATTTGAAAATCAGTGCAAACTTTTTTTCGTGTGCTAGGATAAATTTGCAAAGAGTATCACAGTGTAACTGCAGCCATGCGCTTTTTCCCTACTCGTCAGACTAGTGCTTCCCGAACATTGTGTACCCCATGCCATTCATTATGGCGGCTGCCATCCCATAATCTCAAAGCGGAGGTATCGATGCTGGCTGCGCCTTAAGCCGTGAATCTGCTAGTCCGGTAAACACAGTTTACCATATATCATCCTAGTTAAGACCTGTCCAAAAAACAACATGGCGGCCATTTTGTTTTAAAATGGCCGCTACACAATACAAAAATTAAAATCATACTAATGTATGCAAGTTTGGTGTCGACTGCTAGGTTTTAAGGCCTACCGAATTCAAAAAAAAATGCTCTACGTAATTGCCAAAACTCCACACGATGAGATATCCAAAATGGTGACAAAATTCAAGTGTTTTTCATAATTTTAAAATGAACTTATTGAGTAGAGGCTAATTTGAATTATTCCCCAAAAACCTGAGTTCGTTTGCAATGACTAGGAACTAGCAAGCACCAGCTCAAATTCGTAGTGTAGTGTGTTCGCAATTAGGAGCTAAGTTGTGGCCGTTTCTCTATGCTGTAGCACTGTACAGGCCTACAGGGGTGGCGCCACAGTGGGGCATGGGGGGGGACCCCCCGGTCGGGGAAGCCTTGCCCCCCTGTCGTGGAATAACCGAGATTTTAGTCGGGGAACAGCCGGAAGACGAAATCTACATGACGACATAAAATTCATAAAAATTTCGGGGGAAAAGGTCAAAATACAGTTGCCGTTTTGTTTGCCAGTAGTTCTACTGTTGCTACCTCATCATCTCCATAACATTTAAAAGCTGTCTTAGTTAATGCAGAAAAGTTAACTAAATATGTATAAAGCTAAACTTGTTAAGGATTCTAGCTTGAATTCATGATACCAATGAACTGAGCGAAAATCATGTACAGTAAGTTGATAAACTGAAAATTGATTTGCTGCCTTAGACCGTCAACGCCATGATTTAACAGACTTCTTAGTTATGAGACACGTTTGGGATGCCAACGCCTTACCAGTTATCTCTAAAAGGAGAAGGCCCGATTTTAAAAGCCCAACGCACAACGCGAAGTTTGTGAGGGGTCAAACACACCCCAAACAAACGGAGCAATAGCAGCCCAGTGGCCTCCCAACCAACAGGACGCAAACTCAACTTCAGCGACTAACCAATACAGTACTAACAAAAATTCACTGTTTTCACAAATGGCCGTATACCTTTGAGGTCCGACTGTGTTCTTGCTATAGTTATAACCGAAACGTCAGCTAAATTTGTACAGAAAAAGCTTTCCTTCCAAGTTTTCGTCAGTTAAAGTCTGATAACAATTAATTCCATAAAAACCAAGCAAAGAATTAAAATTGAAGAATAGTTGGCGGTTTAATTTGTTAGTAGCTCTTTTCCTCTTAGCCCATCGCCACCGTGATTTAAAACTAATTCTCAGTTAATGCAGGAACGCCATTTAAAAAGTATGCAACAATACCTTTCAAACCTAAATTATAAGTGTTTGTTAACGTTAAATTATTTTTTTTTTAATTTAAATTCACCAGTTAATTTAATTTGTAAATAAAATATATTAAAAAAAAACCAGAATTTTGGTCTCAATTAGGTTTTACGACCTCTCATGCTAAAGAATTTTTACGGAAAACGTCCAAAATTTGCTTAACAATGTGGTGCAAACGTGTCTCGGGAAGCCGAAAATAGGCCCTCAAATAACATAAAATGCGTCGCATCCCCGGACCCCACTGGGGGAGCTTACAGCGCTCCCCAGATCCCCAAGCTGGTTTCGCCGGACCCCTGCTAAAGGGGATCATATTTCAATAAAAAAAATGTTCATTTTCTTTGCCCCCCACACCACCTGGAGTTGGCTGGCGCCACTACTGGCACTGTATTTTTCTTCAATTCACTGTAAGTTACATCTATAAAGTGATGCGGTACCAGCTCTAATTAAGATAAATGGATGTATTTAGACTTAGATATCACGAAGCAATGCATATTTTCCATCATGGATAATTAGAACGATTTATTGTAATTAGGAGCTAAGCTACGGCAGTTAATCTATGTTGTAGTGATGATGTGCATTTTGGATCTATTTACCACAAGTTACATATTCAAACTGTTGCTGTAGCCGTTCTAATTAAGATAAATAGATGCAAGTAGGCATAGATGAAAGATGTCGAAGTATATTTTGGAACAAGGGTAATTAAAACGATTTATTGTACTTAGGAGCTAAGCTACGGCAGTTTATCTACACTGTACTGGTTGCTTTTTTTGCGTCTATTTACTACAAGTTACAGCTTTAAACAGCTGCAGTAGCAGTTTTAATTAAGATAAATGGATGTAATTAAGCTTAGATGAATGATGGAGACATTTATTTTCGAATAAGGGTAATTATAACGGTTTATCGTAATTAGAGGATAAGCTACAACTATTTATCTGTGCTGTACCCCCACGCTTTCTTCTTCAATTCACCGCATGCTACATCTTTAAAGTGAGCGGTGGCATTCCAATAACGATAAATGGATGTAATTAGGATTACATGAAGGTAGCGAAATGTGTACTCCAACATGGGTAATACAAATGGTTTATCATAATTAGGTGATAAGATACAAGTGTGCTGCAGCTCCATGCTTACTTCAATTATCTCTTTAATGTGATGCGGTGGCAGTTCTAATTATGATTAATGGATGTATTTTAATTATGCTTGTTGAGAAGCATACATCTTCATCTTTCATCTAAGCCTAATTATATCTATTTAGCTTAATTAGAATAGCTACTGCAGCAATTTAAACATGTAACTTGTGACAAATCGACACAAAAAGCATAGTGCTAACCACATAACTGCCATATCTTAGCTCGTAAATACAATAAATCATTTTAATTACCCTTGTTGGAAAAGAAATATCTCCTTCTTTCATCTAAGCCCAATTACATCCATTTATCTTAATTACAGCAGCCACTGCAGCAGTTTAAAGATGTAACTTGCGGTAAATAAATGCAAAAAGCACAGCGCTATAGCATAGATAAACTTCCATAGCTAAGCTCCTAATTACAATACTGTAAATTGTTTTAATTACCCTCGTACCAAAATATATATCTCCATCTTTTATCCAAGCCTAATTACATTCATTTATTTTTTATGAGAACGGCTAATACAGCAGTTTAACGATGCAACGTATGGCAAATAGACTCAAAACTCACAATACCACAACATAGATAAACTGCCGTAGCTTAGTTCTCAATTACAAATTATTTAATTACCCATGTTGAAAAACATACATCTCCACGTGATATCTGAGTCCAAATACATCCATTTATCTTAATTAGAACTGCTACCACATCACTTTAAAGATGTAACGTATGGTAAATTGAATTGAGAAAATTGCATTGCAACAGCATCAAGAAACAGCCGTAACTTAGCACCTATGATTACGAACACACTATGGATTTGACCTGGTGTATTGCTAGTTAGTAGTCATTGCCAACGAACTCGCGTTTTTGAGCATGAATGCAAATCTGCCTCTACCTTATAAGTAGCCTATATTTTAAAATTATGAAAAACACTTGAGTTTTGCCGCCATCTTGGATATCTTGTCTTGTGGAGTCATGGCACCTTTTTAGAGCATTTGCTTGAATTTGACAGGCCTTAAAACCTAGTAATTGACACCAAACTTATATTTAAATTGTAATTTTTAATTTTTGTTGTTGTATGGTGCCAATTTTAAAAACAAAATGACCGCCATGTTTTATTTATTTTTTTTTTACAGTTTCAGGTGGCACCCTTCCTAAAAGTTTCTCATGGGTGTGGACATGAAGCACACGAGAGATTGTGTTATCCTCAAGTACAGTTTTATTGAAGAATTTGCTGCTTACATGCTGGACTATTAATCTTCAGTCTACGTCTTGTAGCTGGCGTTTGCTTATCGTTGATGCAGGAGAACACGCAGGTACGTGTCTTCTAGGTGGACTGACATTGTAAACTCTTCTTGGACAAGGGACTGCCGCACAGAGGTCAACATCTCCATCTTGAAATGGTTGGTTGCCAGGAAACAATTCAGACACCTCAGGTTGAAAATTTGCGGGTCCCGCCAGTCTTCTTTGGTATTACCCATTCTGGGCTGTAGAAGACGGGAAGTTGTCCGGCGACCGACGAATGGCACCCTTGCCCAATAACTTCACTACCTCTTCTTCCAGCAAAAGTATATGAAACCAGACAACAACATAATTTGCTTTGTCCATAATTTGCTTTTGCTTCCAGTAACTTGTTGTTGAGCGGGCGACATAATAACCAAGGCGATGGACCCACTGACATAGTTGGTCGAGACATAAACGGGGGAAACGTAGCTGTAGGAAATGGTAGATAACATAGGTATCCATTGTTATGGACCTCCAAGCAGGGATGTGAAGCCTGAGTATGCTCCCCAACCGACGGTGAAAGGGAGCAGGGAATTTTCCGAGAGTCATGAACAAGGACGGAGGGATCCACACCCATCCACGACCTTTGCCCCAAAGAAACGAGTGGTTTACATGACCCATTGTCATCAAATTCTTGCTCAGAAAAGGGTCTGAGCTCCCCTGAGAAGATTTACAAAATTCGCTTCCTCTTTCCACCCCCCCCCCCCTTCTCCTGACCCTGGTAGGGGAGAAGGGAGTTACCGTAGGACAGACGAAAGGAGCCCCTTTAAAAGGGGTTTGAGTTCTTGGGTTTCGAAGAGAGGGCAGCCTGGGAAGCAGGCTTGCGGGTGACAGGAGTCTTCACCTTCTCGCGGAACTAGGGCCAAGAACCAGCAGCTGATTGTTAAAGAGATTTGCCGAAGAATGAATAGGAAGCAGGTGCAACCTACCCACAATGTCCACCGGGATCCCTGAAGCAGATTCGAGCTACTAAGCATCCCGTCGACGGGAGACCATATTGATAAGCGCACACAAACCCCAATTGAACGCGTTTTCCTGAAACGAAGATGCACGCTTGTGCAGATGTAGACAATCTATGAGAACAGAATCATCCCTCGAATCCACCGGTTCAGCCAGGTAGGCATGGATGGCCGCAGTAGAAGCAGAATAGGCAATGTCGGACTGAGCCGCAGCTCTGAGGCACCACCGCACCAATTCTTCATCATTCTCAGCTTGCTTGAGCGGCGTCTTAAGCACAGTAGGGGCAGCCAGACTGGAATCCATCTCCAGGGAAGCTTGGACGTGGATGAATTCAGCCTCTGGGAACGTGCATGCTTGGGAGCTTCCATACCCCTAGTGGTAAAGAAGAACTTACGCTTCTTGGGGAAATGAGGTGGTAATGACTCGCCAACCGAAATTTCCGCACCCTCCATTCAAGTCAAAGCAGTTAAGTACAAATTTAGGCGAAACATCACCTGTGATTGGGGCAAATGATGAGACGGAGCCTTCACAGCATCACGAATTGGCGAAGGTTGAGCCTTGGCCAGAATTGACCACTGGCGTAGGTTGAGCCTTGCAAAATGTCCCGGGAAGTTAGAACCGAATCCAACTTTTAAACTGTTTCCAGGGGATAAACCCATCAACATAAATATCATCATCATCGCCCGAACGATAACCATCCTCGGAACCATAGTAACCAGAATCTCCACTGCAACGCACATACGGGTGAGGAGGAGGGGGAAGCAAACACCATCAAAAGAAGCGGAAAGTTCCCTAATGAGTGAAGTTCCCACGGTCCGAAGCGGCGACGTAGCAGCATGAACATGCAGAGATGCAGACTCTCAAAGAAGTGGAAACAGCATGGCACGGCAAAACAATGAAGCGTGGTGAGGCTTCAGCACGGCAATGCGAGGACGACTAACATGGCGTGGACGCAACGGTGCACTGTGTACATTAGCATCGCGACGTTAAGGTAACACACAACTCTCAATCATTCCACTATGTAGCAGGATTTTCTGATGCATATGCATGCCATAGTCAAGAGAACGTGAAGCAGCAGTACTTCCACTGTGTATATAGTCAACACGAACACGGTAATCCGACGGTCTGACAAACCGACAATCCCATTTCGCCACTCTAAAAGCCCACTTGCAGGACCACTCATTCGTATAGACACCTGGAGCAAAGACAGAGACTCCCGGGGATTGAAACACGAAGCAGTAGTAACTGTCTCGGAAGAAACCTTAAGCCTGGCACAGGCTTCACCACCAGGGAACACTAGACCCGAACCAAAAGCGTGACACTCCCCCCCCCCCGCCCCCCCCCCCCAAAAAAAAAGATCGCCGTTGAAGCAGACTACCTCCGGGCACGCTTGAGTTGCTGTGTGCAAGTTAGATCTGAAAGCCAACCCTGACACCTTCGCCTGTCGCATTTTATCACCAACACTATCGAACAACCTTGCGACATTCGCTTCACAAATTTTTTCAGCTGGCAACAAACTCGCCAACAGCATATATTCCAATCAAACCACAACTGGCGACGTCCAAAGGTGTTATTGCATCAGTGCGACCTTGTTCTTTTTATCATTCAAAATCGTAACAGATTTGGACACAGAAACATGCGTACGTTTACTGGAATAGCTTTTCCTGGCAACCGATGATGAAGGCGAGTGCTTGTTCATTTCCATAGGTGTGCAGACGAACTCTTGTATTCCTTAACACGATGCGGGTAGGCACACACGGTACCATGAGCAACATTGGGGTGAAGCAGTGCTGACGCAGATGGACGGCGATCCGAAACAGCAGGCACAGAAGCCGGAGCTGTAGCACACGACAAAGGCGTAGAAACGGGAAAGGGAACCAACAAACCAGCGATGTTGGGATTCCCTATTACCACACCCGCAGACAAAGCACACATCAATATCTTGAACCACCACATTGAAGCTTTCACGAAACGTTTGTAATTTTCCAAGCACTTTCCCCATAGCCACACCAACAGAAATGTTTTGGTTGGAAGGCGTGTAGGCTGGCATACAGTCAGGAGGCACACGTACACACAAAGATGGTGCCTGTTGCCCCGCGGCATTTACATTTTGGGTTTTCATTACACAACAAAACATCGAACAGGTGGAGTTGCATGAACAGTTGTACAAATTACATTTGCACGACTACTCACAATTTCCGACGAGGCAGGATTAGCATTACAACGAGCTTGGGAAAGATGACGTTGGTCAGTTTCCTTCCAAGTGCGAATAATTGACGGATCCTTAGCAGAGTGGAATTAACAGATATCACAAGAGTCATCTAAAAAGTGACAGTATCAACATTTTCGAAACCAAGGGTGTTGCCCCTGGGTTCTCCTGGTGCATGCATTAGTCGACATCGGCACTATACCACGAGCCACGGCTGTTTACCGTGATGTCATCATGAGTTAGCCACTGATGAACAAGTATAGCGGATCTATGGCTGTCTGAGTGGACTGGCTCAGTCATGTGATATGCGCGTCACGGCACATGTCCAACTCAGAGGACTGCTCAAACGAAAAGTGATGGGAGAGACGTTGCATGCTGGGAGGTGAGCATGCGCACCACCCAGTAGCGAGCTACAGAAACCTCTTAAGGTTGAAATTTAAGGTCTTTGAGCATTTAAATAAACGATTTAAAGCTGATAACTACAGGTTAGTATATTCGGATAGTAAGGAAAAAAGAACATTTTGCCGGCCCCCTGGTTTCTTTTTGCCTAAAATATACTTAACCTGGTAATGTTAGCATTACATTCCTCGAATGTGATGTTCCCCTGGAGGTTTCTTCCGGTCTGTAGATGCCTGCTTGCATATCCCACCGCGCATTTGCAGCGCGGTCCTCCCTTATAAAAGCGACAGCGCGCACGCTATCGGCATTCATTTTACTCTCAATGTGTCAGGCGGTGACTCGAGAGGGCAGGCAGGGCGGGAGTTAGGTTAAGTATGTTTTAGGCAAAAAGAAACCATTTTTAGCCAGCCAGACTGGGGGCCGGCAAAATGTTCTTTCTATATTCCCAAAACAACTTAACCTGGTAATTTTAGCATTACCAGTTGACCTCGTCAAAGTTAGTGGCGGGCACCGCCTGTACGAGTACCCCGGGATGCAAGCAGGCTTTCCCCCATGAATTCTTTATCTGCAAGAGAAAAATTCGCATTTTATTCAGAACATTTGGGCTTGACAGGAATTTGGTCTCTTTCATAGGAGTTGGTGGCCCTGAAAAGGATCGTTGTTTGAGGGTCTTGCTTCTAGCAGGGTGGAACTTGCTTCCTTCATCGGTCTTGCTTCTGCTTCGTTCAGAGCGCTTAAGGGGGTGCGTAAGGGGGTGCTTAAGGGACTTGATTGTCCACGGTTCTGGCTGCGACGATCGGTTCCAGCCGATGTAGTCTGGATTCATCCTTCATCCTGTCTCTTAGGTAGTGAGATGTGAAGGTGGACTGGTGGCGCCAAGAAGCTGCTCCCAGGATTCTTCAATTGGGGTGGCGGTATGGTGGGCCCAAGATGGAGAGATAATTCTCACTTCTCACTCTCATGCTCTTGCTCAATTCATGTTTGTTATAAGGTGCTTCGATCGTTTTCTTGATCCAGTAGTTTCCGTTACTTCGTACGACAGGGACGTTGTCGTTTGGGGCGAGAGATCCCATGGAGGAGATGGCGACAGCGGCGGTTGATGTAGGAATGTCGGACGAAAGCCGTGTTTTATTATCGATAGGGTTTCCGGGTTGGTGGTCAGTTCTTGCCAGGCTGGGAAATAATGGCGTAGTCTGGCCCCGACAGGGAGTCCAGTTGGGCACAAGGCTTCATTGTTGATGTAGATGCTTCTGCCCCGTGAGATGGGACTCGGCTCCTTCGGTCGGGTGGCGGCGCGCTTCTGTTGGGAGCGTTGGCCGGAGCGGGAGCGAGGAGCGTCGGTCTGAAAGGGCTGCTGGTTTCGCTGCCGATAGGCGGCAGTGTGGTTGATGACGCCGTATCTTTGTGCCAATCGTCCGGGGGACGGGGGATGGCTTGTTTATTCTTCGAGAATGGGCAGATTGAAGATGTGGCTTGCTTTTGCGAATTCGGTTTTTTCGAAACGACAAGGTGTGGAGCAAGTGTCGGGTTTAACCCACGGAAGAGTGTTTCTGACTCATGGATCGGTTGATATCTGAGTCGGTGTCGTGTGGAGACGTTTAGGTTGTTTGCGGACGACGGGGCCATGTCACGGGGGAGAAGGGTGTTGTTGAACAGCGCTCTCGTTACCCAGTTCATTGTGTGGTTAGTAGCGAAGTTAGCTTTTTGGGAGAGCTGAGAAATCAGGGACGACAGGTGAGCAACGTCGGACGACATCTTTTCACATAGCGCGTTAATGGCCGTGTGGAGGACATCTGCTTGAGAGGCCGCGTGTAGGCTTAGTCGAAGGCATATGTCATTTTCGTATAGAACGAAGGTTGGGACGTTTGCGTTCTTGGATATTGACAACGAGGACCCGGAATCCATCTTGATTTCGCTGCAAGCAAACTCGCACTCCGGGTAGGTGTCAAACTTGCGGGAGTGGGCGCCGTCTCCGACGGATCGGTAGAAGCTGTTTTCACGGCCAGGGCATAGGAAGTTCTTTGTAGAGAAGAAGGGGATTGCCTTTGCCTAGTATGGGGCCTTCGTTGCGGAGGAGACATGTTAGGAGTGCCATTGATTGACCCAGGAGGCAGCGGGGCTTGGCGTCTTTGTCTCGTGAGGCAAATCCAGGGCCTGTCGTTTGGCCACGGTTGGTAACAGGGGTGTCTGGCATCTTAGTGGACTTGACAGGAAGCAGTCTGGGATAATCTGTTCGACAGTTTTTAAAAGAGCTGCGAGCGACCCTGGGACATGGAGGGGCAGAAGGCGAATACGACGGAGAATGCAGAATTGGAAGATTTGAGAAGTGATCTGATGTAGGGTGTGGGAGCGAGTCTCACCCCCTTTGCGGAGGTAAGCAACAGCTGTGGTGTTGTCTATGTGAACTTGTACCACTTGTCCCATTACATACTGACGGGCGTGCTGCAAGCTGAAAAGGACTGCTTGTAACTCCAAATGGTTGATGTGTTCTGTTGCATCTGTCGTCCAGCAGCCGGAGGCTGTGAGGTTGTCGATGTGTGCTCCCCAGCCTGTTTGGGATGCGTCCGTGATAACGTGGAGGTGAGGAGGTGGTTCGTGGAGGGGAACCGTAGCAGTGAGATTCATGATATCCATCCACCATAGGAGGGTGTCGGAAGGGAAGGATGAGTCCCGTTGTTGAGGCGGAAGGGTAAGTGCAGTGCGAGAGTCGCCCCAGTGGGAGGAGCGGTAATGCTGCAGAAGACGTGCCATCCATCATCCGTAGGGAACGAGGTCCGCGAAGGAGTCGATAGTCTCGATGGCAGAGGCAACATAATGGAATGTGTGGAGAGGTTTGTGAAGAAATTCTCGAGCAGAGCGGAGGTGGGACGTTATGCGTTCTGGGGAAGGCATGACGGAAGCTGTGCGGAGGTTGAAAAGGAATCCCAGAAAGACAAAGGTTTGAGCGGGGCGGAGGCGTGACTTTGGTAGATTTAAGCCCAGTCCCAGGTAATGAAAAATAGACATGGCGGTGTTTTGATTGTTGGTCAGGGTTACAGGTTGAGGATGCGGAAGGAGGCAGTCGTCGAGGAAGGCGTGAATGTGAATGCCCTATTGGTGGAGGCAGGCTAGAACAGGTCGTAATACCATGGTAAAGATTCGTTGAGCTGCATTTAGGCCAAACGGAAGGCAGAGATACTCGAAGACGGTGCCATCTAGTAAAAACGGAAGAGGTGGCGGACAGAGGCATGAATCGGAATGTGAAGGTAGGCATCGGCTAGGCCGAGGGAAACTGTTCAATCGTTGGGTTGGAGGGATTCGCGGATGGAGGACATTTTCCTATCTGAAAATGTGGGTTGTGGATGAAGCGGTTGAGAGGCTTGAGGTTGAAGATTAAGCGAGTTCCACCCGTTTTCTTTTCGCAAAAATGCTGCTGTAGAATCCCTGGATGAACGGAGGTGGCACAATGCGGATGGCTTCCTTTTGAAGGAGTGTGTTTATTTATAATCGAAGCGGAGGAACGAGGTTCTGAGTTCCACGGTAGATCTTGTACTGGAGGGCTCGGAAGGTACTTTAGTTTGAAGTCTTCCGAAATGATAGAGAGGATCACTGAGTCGGAGGTTATTGTTCGCCAGGCTGTGGCATAGTAACGAAGACGTCCCCCTTCAGCTTGTGGGGGAAATGGAATGTCAATAATTGTCATGTCCCTAGTGTCGGGGTTGGGAGCTGGATCAGTGCTTCCGATCGGGCGTGGAGGAGCGTCCCAGGGAACGGCCACGTCCGCGTCCCTGGGTTCAGGATGAATGGGCGAGGAGGAACACAGAGCCGGAAGGTGTTTGGAAGCCCTGCTGATTTTCCGATCATCGGGCGGAGGATCAGATCCTGACGGTATGGAACGAAGTCGGCGATTCGTGCGGTTCTTGGAGTAGCGAGGCTTCCAAGATGGGGGGCTACTTTTGGTATCAAGCCCAGGAACAAAGACTCTAATTCATGTATAGGCTGATTGCGGAGGAGATGGCGTGTCGAAACGTGGAGGTTTGTCGCCGTATTAAGTGCAACCTCCCGTAGTAAAAGTGTTGAGTTGATGAGGGCTCGTGTAAACCAGTTCATGGCATAATATGTAGCAAAACAACTCTTGCGGAAGATTTGGTTGATGAGAAAGGTCCGTTGGCGGGTGTCGTCCAGAGGGTCAGTGTAGAGTCGCTCACATAGTGCATTAGCCGCCGTACTGAGGACATCCGCTTGGGATGTAGCCCGGAGGCCAAGGCGGAGGATGTGGTCTTTGTCGCGGAGGACAAAGACAGGGATTGTTGCTCAATGAGGGAGGTAGAGGGCTGAGCCAAAATCCAGTTTTGTGTCGGCTGTTAGGAACTCTGACTGGGGGCAGGTATAGATGTTACGTGGGTTGGCAGTACCGTCGCCAATAGGGCGGAAGAAGTAATTTTCATGGCCGGAACGAGGCGGAGGTGGATCCTTGTCAAGTTCAAGAGGCGACCCATTCCCAAGTAGGATGCCACCGTTGCGGAGCAGCGTTGTGAGCAGTGTTGTGGATTGACCTAGGAGCGGAGGTTGATGAGGTAGTTGATCTCGAAGGCTGAAACCAAAGCCTGTTGCTAAGCCCCTGTTTTTAGAAGCTGGATTGGTCGTTGCGGAGGGCTTGTACAGGAAGCAGTCTGGAATGATTCCTTCCACTGTTTTCATAAGTTCGGGAAGAGGAATCTCGGAAGGATCAGGATCCCCTTGGAAAGGAGGTTGAGGATGGTCCGAGGCCGATGGGTCGGGTGAACAATAAGAATCCTGGTCGTTGCCGTCGGAAGAACCTGGCGGCAGAACCGGAGGGACCTGCTTCCGCTACAGATTGGCAATGGCGTTTAGAAATTGAAGTTAACCAAGAGGAAGTATAGTATGTGACAGAAGGTGAGGAGGGAAGAATCCATAAGGGAATGAACCTGAAAAGGCATGAGTAGCTCGTTGGCACGACGGGAGGCGGAGTGTTCGGAGGAACGGGAAGACAAATCCAATGGCGTGATTTGAGGACTGACGGAGGAGGCCATCTTGGCCGCTACCTTCCGTGCTTTCAGTTGAAGCTTGAGACAGGCATACCGTTCTTTGGTACGGGAAAGTTCTTCAGACAGGGACCGTAAATCCCTTGGCGGAGGTGGCTGGCTGCACGGTATGCAGTGTTGTTGCAGTGTCGCATGGTGGAGGAAGGATTCGGAATGGAGGGGATTCGGGGGCGGAGGCTCCAAAGAATCCTGTCGTAAGTTCAACGATTTCCACGTTCTCGGCCACCGGAGGGACGTAGACGGGTGAAGTGGAGCGGCGGGTATGGGAGGAAGCATCATCCCGTGGTGTTCCCTTGCCCCTCGGCATCTCAAAGCGGAAGCAGAGGGAGGAACGAAAACGGAAGGTGGAGGCGGAGGCCCGACGTTTCACGGAGTGAAGGGAACAGCGTGGACGCTAGAGAAGAAAAGGTGAGCTCTACAGCTCCGCTTCTGCTTTTATACGAAGGAGGCTGCGCAGTACGTAGCGAACCGGAAGGACATCTCTGTTTATTTTCTCTAGTATTGAACAGCATTAAGAAGGAGAATGCTATTAAAAAAGGTAATGTATATTTTCAAGGCAACTAGAAAGGGGCTTTGATCAATGATGTTGGCTTTGATTTCTTCAAATGTAATTTCTTTAATCTGAGTTGCAAAACTCAGTGGTTATGGCAATTGATGATTTAGATAGTTGAACAAGGGTGTAGTCAAAAGCTCCCTAAAAGTACGCACTTTGCACTATCTTGCCTGCCATCTTTGCAAAGCCTGCCATCTTGGTGTGCTTGAAAACTACTTGACATTGATGATGCTGGTGAAGCTGTCCTAGTGTAGGTCACGGAGTCAGGGCCGGATTAAGACGCTTTGGGGCCCGAGGCATCGAGTTGTGTCGAGGGCCCCTATCTATACAGGTGGAGGGGGGAGGGGGTAGGTGGGTGATCCATAACAAAAAGTAAGTAAACCGTAAGAGTCCAAAGGTTTTCTTTTTCAGCTCAGTTAGTCTAACATAAACAAACATGATATAATTGTGACATAACCATTTGAAAAAAAAAATGAAAAACAATTTTTAAACGAAGCAAGCAGTCTGCATTAAAGACTGTCCTTGTGAGGATACACAATACACTAGGCCAAGAAAGAAAGAAAAGACAACTGCCCCGACTGGGACTCGAAC